>JAQZBX010048060.1:0-20307 GCA_029593785.1 Cabassous unicinctus | reverse complement strand
ATCCAATCAGTTGAAGACATAAAAAGGAGAACTAATGTCAGCATTCAGTGAGAGAATTCTTACCTCTACTTCAGACAGCCAGCATCTCATGGGGAACTCATTGAGGATTTCCATAGGTTTCTGGCTTGAAAACTGTCTTATGGAATTTGACTTGTGCATCCCCATGGTTGTGTGATGCAGTTTTAGAAAACCTCATACTGTTTACACATATCTCCTGTCATTTCTGTTTCTCTAGAGAACACTGATTAATACATCTTGGTACCAGGAGTGGTTCCTGAGAAACAGAATCTTAAAAATGGGATTTTTGAGTTAGTTCAGGGCTTTTTGCAATCAGGTCTCAACTGTGATTAGACTCAAAGGCACCAATGACTCTGTTTAAAATAACCAAGAGGCTACCTGAACATGATGGTGGCCAGTGACCTTGAAGAGAAGTATTTGGATTTATCATACATGGAGGAGATAAAATAAAGGGAAGTGATATGTCATGGCCTGGAGAATGAAGAAGAATAAAGGATCACCAATGATGTATCTTACTCAGCCACTGTCAAAGAATAGATGGTGGAGAATTGCTCTGAGATGTAGAAACCCAAGAGCCAGACAGAAGTGGAAAATACACATTAAAATAGCATTCCAGCTCCATGCAAGACAGATAAAATGACAAGAACAAACCACAGCATTTTGGCATATACTGAAAATTCTGGGGTGTAAGTGTTTTACTTTTGTATTTCTGAGAGAATATAGAAAAACAAAAATCATTTCAGAGCCTTAGAAATTGGTTAAAGACTTAATTTCATAATTTATATAATACAATCTACTGAAAGATTATTTTTAGCAACATTCTGAAAAATGAATTCAAAATTGAACTGAATATCAGTTCTAAGTAAACATTTGTAAAGTGGGAGAAAATTGGGAATTACAAAGGAAGAAGAACCATTCTTGGAGAATTCTTTGTTGGCAAAAAACAGGAAGCATCATGACATAAGAGGAAACCTCACCCTGCTGCTGAACCTATGCTAAGCCAAACTCTGTGAGCCCCCTGGTGGTCCTGAATGCCCTCCTGTGCCTCTCCTTGAATTTTTACTATAGATTTATGTGTGAAGCAGATAGAACTGTTTTATGATTTGTAGCTGAAATTTAAGGCTACTTCAGGTTTGATGGTGTGTCATGGTTAAAAGCTTGAAACACATTATGTGATCAAGAAAAGACATTTATTGGTTTATGTTCAAAGATGCAATAAGCATATTTTCATTTTTTAAATAAGCCACTGACAATGTAAAATAAATGAATGGATGTAGTTTAAAACTGTGATTATGGAGTGTCAATTAATATCCCTGAGGTTATAAGAGACAAATAACACAATTTAGGATTTCATTTTCCTGGTGCTTCTGAAACATCCTGCAGCTCCTGATATCTTCTTATTTATCAGAATATTCTATCGGTGATATCTCTCCAAGAGTAATTTGTAAAATAAACACATGCATGGTGAATATTAATCAGATCAACTTCTCAAGTGAAGACATTTCAGCTTCAGTGGGGCATCAGTAGACTCTGGAGTACACCAGTTATGAAAGATGGATTCGAGTGTAACTGAAAAGAGAAAGGAGAGAACATCATCATGAGAAGGGAAATCCAAGAAACCATAGGATTACCAGCAAGCAAGAATTCTAACAACCTTGAGAGCAAGCAAGTCTTCTAGTACCTGAAACCTTAAGCCAATAAATGTCCATTGGTAAGCCAATGGGCATTTATCTCAATATATTGGTGTTTATCTTAGCAGCCCAGAAATCTCAGATATTGATCCACTGTGAGAGGCTCAGCAGAATTTAATTCAGACAGCTGGGATCCTGGATGAGGGTGAAACATCCCAGGTCCCTGGATGAATTCTTCTTTATTGTACTCAGTAGTGGTTTTTCCCTGGTTCCATCCTATATCTCTCTGTTAATCTCATCCTCAATATCTTGAATTCGTATTCTAATCAATAAGTAATTTTGGAGCCTCCTATTGGCCAGGAACTTCCCATTGCTAGGGAATCAGTAGTTAACAAGGAAAAGCATGCCTGCTCTCAGAAGGTAACAGCTGTGTGGAAAGAGCCTTTGAGGGAAACACTGAAATGCAAGGGCTTGGAGGAGAGAGAGATACAACTTGTATCCTTGAAAATCATATGGACTTTCAGAGTGAAGTAAGAAAAGTTTGCCAAGGCCAAACAAGTGCCTGAGTTTTAAGCAAAGTGGCCTGTGGTAAGGAAGATGCCAATCTACATGCTGTCAAGAGACACAATAAATCTGGTGAAGAGATAACATAAGCATTTACACAGTTGAGGTGCTTTGTAGAGTTGCAGTGTGTTATTCAGTTCTATGTAAAATTTCCATTGAAATATATTAAGTTTTTGCAGTATGCTTCTTATTCAAAGGGAAATATGAAATTAATTTAATTAAAACATATTCAAATTGAAGATGCACTTCACTCTCAAAAGCAAATGTGTATGCTTAAAAAGAATGTTTGATGCTGGCTATGGTTGTCTTTTCTGGAGCTCAGGGAGGTCAGGTGGTTTGATAAGGTTTTACAAGTCTTTTATATAATCAATGGTTTTTTCTTTTGATTACATTGTGAACATTGTTGAAATTGCTAACTATACTTATACACTTGAATAATTGTTGTAAAACAGTAAGCTATTTTCTTTCTGTACATCAAAGCAATGTCATTTGGTTAATATGCATTTAGTACTCCTAACTTTTTGGTGAGCTCTCAGTACATGAATGGGGAGGTATGTTTCTCCGCATAGTAATTGTTAGGTAATGGTTTAGTTAATACACCTTTGGTGCTATTATATCTTCTTGCTGAACTCTCAGCTCATGTGTGGATATGTTTGTTTCTCACCATAGTGTATGTTGAGTAATTTGAAGATAGTTCTGGTTCTACTCAGAGATATTCCAGCATTGTGGATCTCCAACCCTGCATGGCCACTTTTCCCAGTGATGAGATTTGAGGTTTGAGCTTATGGTGACATTAGTTGAAATTTCAGGAGATGTTGAGATGAGGTTAATTTATTTTGCATGTGTTGAGAAATGCCATAAAATTTCCCTGAGGCTATAGCATGTGTGACCTCCTTCATTTTCAGTCACTGAATCCAATGAGCATGCAATGGAGTCATCATGGAGGTTATTTTAATTCTCCCAGACATGTATGTCCCTTGGCTCTGCTGTTGTGAAGGGTTTGGGAATGTCATGAATGACATGGCTTACATTTCCTGTAGAGAAACTACAAATCTGAGACGACAATAGGTGTGGGATGGACACATATCCACATTCAATAAGCACTGGAAATTAGTTATTTTTTAAATAACCATTGTAAAACATCACCACAATAGCATATAATATCCATTTATTCCCTTAGTGTTCTGACAGTCAGAATTCTGAATTGATTTTAGTGGACCAAAGCAAGGGGTTCACAGGGATCTTAGCACTCTGGTGTCTCAAGTGGAATATATGTTTTTTTGCCTTTCTTAACTTCCAAATATCCACTCCTTACATTCCTTGCCTAATGCCACCTTTCTCCATTTTCAAACACAGTAAGGTAGGATCTTGCTTCACTCATCTAATTGCATCTTCTTAAACAGTATTTTACCCTGCATACTTCTCAAAAAGGAAATTGTGATTACATTAAGGGGCAAACTTGATAATCCAGGATAATCCCTGTATTAGTCAGCCAAAGGGGTGCTGACACCAAATACCAGAAATCTGTTGGATTTTATAAAGGATATTTATTTGGGGTAGAAGCTTCCAGTTACCAGGCCATAAAGTGTAAGTTACTTCCCTCACCAAAGTCCTTTGCCATGTGTTGGAGCATAATGGCTGCTGACATCTGCATGGGCTCAGGCTTCCTCTTCCACTTAAGGCTCAGTGGTCCCAGATTCTTCCAATATCAGCTGTAGCCTGAGATAAGTCTCATCTCTCTCCCAGGATTCATTTCTCTCCAGGCTCAGCTGCTCTGCTCTCTCCAAAAGGCCAGCTGTAGACTATGAGATGAATGGTTGAACTCTCTTCCTGGGGCCTCTGTTGTTTATAATGCAGCCTTCTTCCTTTCCTCACATATCTGCATCTCTGTGTGCTTACTTCCAAGTCTCCAGGATCAAAACTCCAACCTCCCTTCTCTGCAGTGTGGTTTCTTAGTGTGTTCCCACCCACCTAGGGGGTGGACACTTAATGTCTTACTAATGTGCCCCAATCAAAGCCTTTATCATTATTTAATCAAGTAAAAGTGAAACCTCTGAATCCAATATAATCTAATATGCCCAGAGGAATAGACCAGTTTACAAACATAATCTAATATATCTTTTTTGAATTCATAAACAACATCAAACTGTTACAATCCTCCATGTCAGTATCCTTAAATTAATCATATATTCCAGGTCATTTTTATCATGAATGGTAACATTATGAGTTTCCAGTGATTAAGACCTGGATATCCCTGGGGAGCCGTATTCACATACCAGATTATGCTCTACCTCAAAAGATTCATGTGCATCCCACATGCAATATAAATTCACCTCACCTCAACATCCTCAAAATTCTTAACTACTGCATCAAGTCCAAAGTCCTATCTAAATGTTATCTGCCTAATAGTTGCCAATATCACCATCCAACTCATCCTACTCATATATGGGTGACTCTCTGGGTTTGATCTCTCCTGGGATAAAAAAGCCTTCCATATGTAAACCTGAGAAACTAGGAATCAAGTTTTCTCCTCCCCCAAAACAATGGTAGCCCAGTGGCCAATCCACTGCAGAGAAGCTGTCAGTCCACAGAGAGATTTGAAGGCACAAAATTAATCTCTGAGGTAATGAGAATCCCATATTAATAGGGAAACAGGTGCCTTCACATTCTCTTTTCTCTATCAGAGACCCATTCTTTGATGAACTTACCACATTCTTTGCCCTAGCATCCTTCTCAGAACAAACTCAGAGGATGTTGCTGTAACACATATTGTATAGAGTGATGGGTCCCATGGACTACTGATCAAGATCAACATCAAAGTTCAGTCATCCAGAGCTGCATGACCTTGGATGGTTCATTGAATCTTTCCCCAATGGTTTCACACTGTAATGGACATATCCACCACCTGGCTGTAATGAGAGCAAAATTACATGATGACCCTTCCAGAAGAATTAGTACAGGGTTGTTGTTTTTTTTACAGTGAGGCTAAATCATCATTTCTAAATCTGAAAATAGTTATTTTTATCTGATCCTAGTCCAAGTGCAAGTCTGTGCATCTTTGCCATCTAGGTCTTCCCTGGGGTCTGGCACTAAGAGGTGGTCTTGAGGGCCCTCAACTCTCCTAGCACCTCTACCATGCTCAGGATTTGCCATGCTCTCCTGGAACACAATTCTTAAATTATACATATTTGTGGATTCAATTGCTTTAATTATTTCTTTAATTTTTATTTTTAAAGATACTTAGATTACATAAATGTTACATAAAAAATATAGAGAATTCCTACATGCCCTGCTCCCCACATCTCCCACACTTTCCCACATTAACAACATCCTTCATTAGTGTGGTACATTCATTGCAATTGATGAACACATTTTGAGGCATTGTCAATAAGTCTGGATTAAGTTTACATTGTAGTTTACATTCTCTCCTGCGCAATTTTGTAATTTATGACAAGATATATAATGGCCTGTATCTGTCATTGCAATGTTATTCAGGACAATTCCCAAGTTCTGAAAATATCCCCATATTACACCTGCTGTTCCCTCTCACTGCCCTCAGAACTTCCAGTGGCCACTGCCTCCACATCAATGATGTAGTTTTTTCCATTGCTAAAATCACAATGAATCTATAGTAGAATACCAGTAAGTCTACTTTAGTATTCTTACTAAAGAATCCTGAGGATTCTGGGATGGTGATGTCCACTCCACCTCTAATTGAGAGGGGGCTTTGATACCATAGGGCTGATGGATGGTACTCATTTGATGTTGTAGACTCTCTTGGTTCCTTGGTATGGTGGTTGTCCAAAATCACCTCTTTGTTAGTTGTCCTGGGTGAGACCAATGGACTGGAGAGTAGGTATTGTAACTGCATTGAGATTCAGGGTCCAGCTGGCACCTGGAGAGTCCAAAGATTTAAGTCTCTTGGACATACATTGACCAACTCTAATACTAATTATAGGTTCAAATAGAAGGACAGAAGAGCCATGTGTAAGGAAACCACAACTAAGTTTAACTCTACCACACTGGGGAGCAAAAACCACAGGCAAAGCATCTAACTCATGATTTATCTGCCCTGACTATAGTGTCTGGATGTCTCCAGAGCCCTCAGGAGCCCTGCTATTTGAGGTAGTATCTATTTTGGCATTCAATGAGATCCTACTGAGATGTACATAAGTGTAACCTCTGGGATGACCTCCCAAAATGAGCAGACCTCATTTTGAAGTCTCAACCATATAAACTCATTTGTCTTTACATTTTACCCCTTTTTGTCACAGTCTTTTTCCAATTGCATTGCTAGTTGGTGCTTGGTAATAATCCCTCAGTGCCAGGGAAGCTTATCCTTGGGAGTCATGTCCCATGCTGGGGGCAGGGAGGGGAGGTAATGTATTTATATGCTGAGTTTGGCTTAGAGAGAGGCCACATTTGAGCAACAGGGAGGCTCTCAGGAGGCAGCTCTTAGGCATCCTATAATACTAGGCTAAGTTTCAATTTCAAGAGTAAAGGTTCATAAGCACAGTCATCAATATCAAGGGCCCATCAAAGGATCATCTTCCTTCACTAGTCATTGCCCCTGTCTTGTGGGATTCTTGTTGTTCCACTAGAGAATGTGGCAGAGTTCTCCTGGATGGGAATTCAATATTATTTTGGTTATTGTGTCAATCTTCACCAACTTTGACAATGCTCCATGGACATTTGAACACATTGATATGCCTTATATGTATGCCCAGGTGAGCTTCCTCCCATGTATCACTGACAACTCACACCAATGATCCTCCCCTGTGACAGTTGTAACCCTTCTGTGATCCAAAACCTCTTCAAAACTGAAGCCACTTAAATAGCCAAATAAAATTAATAAGTTAATGAAATAATAATGATAGTTTTAAAAATAGGAAATAAAATTTTAAAAAAATTTAAATAAAATTTTTAAAAATTTGGGATAATGAAACATAATGAAAAATAGTTTAAAAGTTTATTAGGCATTTTGCCTTTTATCACTGTCAGATATATTGTCCTGTATGTACAGTGACATTTCTTTTTGTTTATTCCTCCAGTGTCTTGCTTTTTTTGATTTGTCTTCAAAGAAGTTTTAAGACAGAAAACCCATGCATCAGATTCAGGGGATTCCCATATACCCAACATCCTCCCCCTTTTCACCCTTCCCCAATAATAACAATGTATATGTGGAAGGTATGTTTGTTATAGGTCATGTGCAAAAATTAAAACATAGCTACTAACCATGGTCATGTAACCACATTATGGTTTACATTTTGGGCCATACACTTTCATAAATTTTGATGAATTTTAACATGGCCTGTGTTCATCATAGCAAGATCATGTAGAACACTTCCATTGCCCCCAAAATTCCCCTATTCCATCTATTCCACTCCTCCCTCCTCCTCACCTTGGGACCCATGGCAACCACCAGGCTTCACTCCTTGAAAGACAAGATTCATAGTTATTTGCAAAAACAATGAGGGCTTGACACACTGGTCTGTCTTCCCCTATTAGGCACCCCCCATGCTCTTGAGAGACTCCTGCCCCTGTATTTGAAAACATAATGGGCCTCCCCGGGATAGGAGTCCATCATTTTCCCATTCATTATGTGGGTCTCCTCCCATGGATATAACACACTATGACAAGATGAACACTCACACACTCTCCAGAAGCCTGCATCAGGTGTGCCCTGTCCTGAATGTCCCCCACATCCAATACCCTAAACTGGTAACCTTCCCCTGCCATGTTTGCCAAAAGAGCATTCTCAACATTGTAGTTTCAACCACATACCCACCAATACCCAGTGTTCACCTCCTCCCTCCCCCAACCCTCCCCCTAGTTCCAAGGACAGTCAATCCCACCCTCCTCACCCTACCCCCCTGAGAAACCAGCACTGCCCCACCCAAGAGTATCACTCTACCACTGTCTTGCCCCTCCATTACATGCGTTTATCTTAAACTAATTAATCCAACTCTCTGTGAAAACTGGATGGATGAGGAAATAAATTAAAAGGCATGTTTACAGTATACATGTTTATAAACAGAAGTTGTTCATTCAATATTTTACAGAATTTTGAAACTCACATTCTCAAACTGTGAAATTTAAAGCAGATCTGTCACAGTTGAAACTCAGTGAGGTCAGGGCTGAACCTAGCAACCACTATGAAAACTCTAAGATAACTCCTCATAGGTCATAGGTTCATGACTATTACATTTTGACTTTCATGTATCTACATCACCAAATGTAATCCAGAAGGAACTTCAATACTTCCTTGAAAACCATCCACCTGATGGACATCCTGGATTCTCAGAACTCACTTAATGGACAGGATATCAAGTCTCTTCAGTTCAGGAATGGAGGAGACTGAACACTGACAAAAAGCCCCCAATATTGTTTATTGCTGCCTCACCCAATTCCTGTCTAGGTGATATCCTGCAGCTCAGAGCTACTGGGCCTCACAGCCAATTGCATAGGTGCAGCTTTCAATTAAAGTCCAGTAACAAGTGAGGAAGTAGAGCCTGAAACCCTCCTGGGGCAAAGGCCACCTTGTCTGTGCAGGAAAAAATTTCAGACTCACCATATCTCATATTTCTTACTCTCATCTCTCTCTGGACAATTCACCACTTTCCCCAGGGTTTCTGATTACAGATGAGGATCTGATCATCCTCTGAGGCATCTACTCCCAGTGAGAATTAGGTTGCTTTTCCCTGTCTGTCATGCTAGCTGTCATTGTCAGCATCAGTATGCTGTGGGTTTGGATCAACTAGAATCTAAATAGGGGTCCTGTCCATGATGGAGAGAAGCTGATGATGCACCTATACCATGTACCTATATCCATGCCAGGTGGTCTCCTCTTTCTGCTTTTTCCCCCTAGGCTCATAGGGCTCTACAAAGTGGTGGTCAGCTAAGACTTAATACCAAGAATTCTGAATGGCCTGAAGTAGGCAGGATATACGTGCTTACACTCTAGGAAAAGAAAATGGGGGCTTTACTTTTCAATTCAGATGAAATAATTCTGCCATAATGTTATCTGTTCTTATGGTGAATAAACAATCATGCAATTTCCAAATTTTCTCCACAGTCAAGACAGAAAAATAATTTCAGAAAATTAACCTCAAAGGGTCAGAGTATTAATTGGTTTAAAGTTTGTTCATCCGTCCAGTCTAATCCAAAAATAAATGAGTAAAACTAATTTATATGATATATGAATATGTGTGTGCACACAATATAAAACATTACAATATTATATTATAAAATATGTATACTATTATATATTATATATATCTATAAAAATATTACATATAAGCTATCCATATCTATGTATACATAATACATTACAAATATATTTTCTATGTTTGAAACATGGAAACATCATGACATTTCTTAGAATAGATGTAGTGTAGAATACCCAGGTATTAAATACTTTTAATCAAGAAGAGGAAACCCTATCTCATTATAGGAACCACCAATCCCATATCTCCCTTGGAACATAGCCTGGGTTTAGTTCCTGCTCTGCATGGTTCCTGAGTGTCCCCCTGCAGCTCAACCCCTTCCTGCATGGGGAGGTTTGTGTCAGGGTTCACACTGACTTCCCCTCAGTGTGTGTCTTGCACAGTAATACACAGCTGTGTCCTCAGCAGTCACAGAGCTCAGATGCACAGGGAACTGGTTCTTGGATGTGTCTCTGGAGGTTGAGAGTTAGCTCTTGAGGGATGGGGCATAACCTGTATCCTCAGTGGAGCATATTGCTGATAATTACTGTAGCCCCTTCCCCAGGAACTGATGGATCCAATTCTAGCAGTAAGCACTGATTGTGATGGAGATTCCAGAGATAGAGCAGGTGAAGGACAGGGTCCAGGATCGCTTCATCAGGCCTGGGCCTGACTCCTGTAGCTGCATCAGGGACAGGACACCTGAGGACAAGTAGAACAACATTAAGTCTTGTGCCCAGAGGCATCATCCACTTTACCTTCATGTCTGGATCCTGACACAGTCACATCTAGGAAATTCCACCAGAAGGAGGAAGAACCACAAGGGATTAATCTTGTGGATGAAGTACAAGACCTACAGGCAATGTTCTCCTGCTTGAGGTGGATCCTCAATTGAAGTGCGTGTGTGCTGTGCTTTCATCTGTTGGCCTAAGTGATGATTTGCTTGTGAGAGGCACCTATGTATGTAAAGGTTAAATGATCTAGATGAGTTTCCTGTCTCTGGGGCTTCTCTGGGAGGAGGATACTAGCTAAGACCCAGGATACTACAGTCCCATTCCTGGGTTTCACTTTTTTGCATTTACTTTTTCCAGGCCATGAAACTCTATTGAAGGAGCTGATAGGGGAGATAGATGCAGCCAAGGATGGCTTTGGAAATATAATTAATGTGCCTTTACTTTCATAAATATATATATATTTGTCAAATACCCAACATAAAATGTTCCCTCTAATATGCACAATAAACATTTTATCCATTTATCTCCTCTGTTGGTTGTTATTTATTGTATATTCTAAATATTTGAGGCAGTAGATAAATGTAAAAGTACAATGAATTTAGAAAAACTGGGTTTAATAAAATATGTTCCATAATTTTGAAGGTGTTTGGTTTATTTAAATTGTGTGACCATTTCTTAATCTGAAAGTGCTTTTATACAGTGTGAGTTCTCAAGAATTACTATAGATTTTAATTTGTTTATCAATCCTTCAAACAGTTTATTTCTAGCAGATTGCAGATATTTCTGCTTAGACGATAATCACTTCCAGAAGGCTCCTACAACTGTTTATTCCCTGGTCACAGCTGAGTCTGCAGGGACACCTTGTATGACAGGAGGAACTTTAAGGAACATAATCCCTCCTCTGAGCTCACAGACAGGCAGCTGGAGGAAGGTCCTTAGCTCACTGATATGTTGGAACAGTGTTGTTTGAATTCTGTGTCACAGAAAGACAAGTTCAAGTCCTAACCCCTGGTTCTGTGAAAGTGACTTTATTTGGAAATACCAGAAAGGTGAACTTTGCAGGTGTTGTTAGGTAATATGAGGTCAGCTGGATTATACTGGGCTCTAATCTAACTTTACTGTTGTCCTTTTACAAAGATAAGAGTTGGACACAGAGAGAATCACAGAGGATGCCGCCATATGATGACTGAGTTAGGAATTGAAGCCCAAAGATTTCAGACAAAACCCCAGTGGTTAATAGGACAGGAAGGATTCTCCCCAACAGACTTGAGATTTATAGCCTTTAGAACTGCAAGACAATATATTTGTATTATGTTAAGTCCTCCAATTTTGATATTTTATTATAAGAGCCCTAGGAAATCATTCATGGATGCATTCATGGATTCCCAGATATGCCCAATTCCTACTTTCCTTGTACATTAAAGAGAATAAAGGATTCTGTGAAAATAGTGGATCCTTGACAATATGTCCACACAGTGAATGGTTGTAAGAAGCTCACAATGGCTAGAGGGCATCTCCATGTCCAGGAATCAGGCCCCTTGAAAATGACCTGAGAGCTGCCCTCCTGAGGACTGTGCCACTGAATCCTGGACTTGTGGCTGAGATCCTAGAAGTCAGTAGAGAGCCCAGCACAGCTCCATCCCCTCCTTCCATGTGACCCTGAGGATGTGGCTTCACCTCTATGAGCTGCAACCTGACAAGACTTAAATTCCGAAACACAATAGAAACTTTACTTGTGAATTTTATAGTAGATGCCAAGATCTGTCTGCTGTTATCATCCCTGTTATTAGAAACACAGAAATTATCATAAGATCAGTGTGTCTCCCAGAATTTTGTACCCACTGAATTAATAAACCAACCTTTTCCTCTAGGTCCTCACTATTAAGGCAAATATAAGTCCCAGAAAAACTCCTTTAAATGTGCTTCCCATTGCCTTATTGAGTTAAGTAAGTCCTCTCATAGGAGGATAATATTATTAGCCACATAACAGTCTTTCAATTCTTATTTTAGGTTGTACTTAGGAAAAATAAGTCCCTGACACTGAAGGGAAGGAAGGAAGCCCCTCACCAGAGCTCTCTGTACCTGCTCTGGGGCTGGACCCTGTGCTCCATGGATCCCAAGCACCCCCTGCTGTCCAGCTCCCACCCTGCAGGGAGGTTCCCATTGGGCTCCAGGGCTTTTACCTCAATCATCTCTGCCCAGGGTTACCTGGCTGGTCCCTTGGCTTCAAGCTGCTCTTTAGAGCTCTCACACACTATTGATAACATCTCTTAACACAGTGAATTGTCCTTAGCAACACAGTGTAGTCTGCAGGGAAGCCAAACACAGGATTCTATGGAACACTCAGAGCCCCTTTAGCTGGAGCCCCTCAGATCCTCTGACACATTCCACATACTGTGAATCCAGAGCATCTCAGTGATGTTCAGGAAAGCCTATTGTCATGTCTACCAATTCCATAAAATGCACACACTTATCCACAAATGTGCATGCCTACACACATGCTCACAGACATACACATGCACACACCTATCTATTATTCAAATAAAACACACACTCACAGGCACATGCAGAGCCAGGCATGTGCACACATATACACATAATCATACTAGCGCTGGTATGCACATCCATATACACTTGCACACAATTTATATGCATGAACACACACACACATTACATACTTTATCCAATTTTTGAGTCAATGGACCCAAATTTGTCCCTCCCATTGTGTTGAGCACATGGGTACTTCCACTATGGTAATCCTAAGCTTTTATATTTGACTTCTTTTGACAAACAGAATGAAAGCAAACATGAGTAATATAAGGCTTGGGTATTGTGTGTATGTTGGGTTGGCCTTTTCACAGATTGCCTGGTGGCCCTGCAGAGGCCCCTGTGAGAGGAGCCAGGCCTGCCTGCCAGGGGTCAGGAGCACATGGCTGATCTATGCACACTCAGTGCAGCCAACACTGACTGTGATGGTTAGGCTAATGTTTCAATTTGGCCAGGCAATTGTGTCCAGGTGTTTGGTCCAGCAGACACTGGGCTAATTGTAATACAAGAGCATTTATGGCCTTTGATCACCAGTGAGTTTTCTGCATGGATGGCTGATTACATCTGCATCAATCAGGGAGATTGCATCAGCAATCAATGATGTTTTTATCCAATCAGTTGAATGCCTTAAAAGGGGAAGTGATTTCAACATTCAGAGAGAATTTCCCAGCTCGTCTTTGGACAGCCAACTTCTCACAGAAACTCATAATTGGACTTTCATTGGAGCCCCTGGTTTGCAGCCTCCCTGTGGAACCTGGACTTGTGTACACTCATAGTTGTGTGAAAGACTCTTACAAAATCTCATATTATTGACAGATATCTCCTGTTGATTCTGTTTCCTGAGAGAACCCTGACTAATACAGCTTGGTACCAGGAGTGGTTCTTGAGGAACAGAGTCTGAAACTTGGATGTCTGAGGAGATTCTATTAGTTTTGCAATTGGTTCTCTCCAATTGGACACAAGGGTACTAATAACTACCTTTCTAATAATGAAGAGGTTGCTAACAGTCCATGGCATGAGCTGGCAATAGAGATATGCAAAATAGCATCACTGAATTCCCCGAAATAGGAAGCAAAGATCTGGGTGAGAGTTTTTTCAACACCCTAACAGAATTTTGTGGAGTCAAAAGGTATAATGATGTTGGCTCGCTCCTCCTAGATACTCTGGATACTGTTATAAAAGAAAGTGATGAACCAAAGTCTTCAAATTTGAAACTTAAATGCCACGTGAATGATGTGAAAGTTGCTGAGTGTGCCCTGAAAGAAAATCTTGTCTCCTGTAGCCAAAAACTTGAGATATCTGAGAATCAAACCCAGACTCCCATTGTACGAGTAGCAGAATTACAGAGGAAACTAAAATCTCAACCCCACAGGGTTTCTACAATTAAAGTGAAGGAATTAATTGAAAAGGAGTGGAACCCAAAGGATTGGGATGGAGACATATGGGAGATGATAATAGTGGTGGGGATATTGGAACCCTAAATTCTGCTGAGACTTTACCAGATAAACCTGCAATGGCCTGCCCTGTGGAGACCACACCTTGTCAACCTTTATCACCTAGACTCCAGCCTGACCCAGGGAGTCTAGACCTCCTCCCAGTCATGAGGCAGGTACCAGCCAAACTCCAGCATGCACAGCCCAACCTCCAGTCTGCCCTGAGAAATCTGCCTTCCAACCCCTGCCTGAAGAGATTAATCCTGTCTCATCAGAAGAAAATGCAAGGAAATGCCCTGAGGTAAGTAGTATGTAAGACATTTCTTATCCTTCACCTTACCCACCCCACCAACCCTCTTGTCTTTGAGACCTATTATTAGACTAAAATCACAACAAGCCTCCAAAGGTGAAATGCAAAGTGTGACCCATGAGGAAGTATGCTATACTATGAAAGAAATGCATGAGTTTTCCAACTTATATAGACAGAAATCAGGGGAATATGTGTGGGAATGGATAGTAAGGGTATGGGATAATGGTGGAAGGAATATAATTTTCAATCAGGCTAAATTTATTGATATGGGCCCACTAACCAGAAATTCTGGATTCAACACTGTAGCTTGAATTTAACCTTTCACTGTTAGAAGAAAGGGCTCTAACAGTTGGGGTGGCTGATTGAAACATGGACCAAAAGATGGATTAGCATGTGTGAGGTTAAGATGCCTGATTTGCTCTGGTATGCAGTAGATGAGGGGATTCAAAGACTTAGAGAGATTGGAATGATAGAATAGATTTACCATTTGAGACCTGCCTGCCCACTCCAGGAATGTCCAGAGGACACACTTTTAACCAGGACTGTGAGGAATAAATTTGTAAGACCCATCTTCTCTGAAGAGCTCCGTGGTTTCTTTTCTCTGTAGTCCAGATATTACTGTAGGGAGGGCAGTGATGGAATTAGAATCCTTAAACATTATGGGGATGATCAGATCTCGGTTCGGTGAAAGTCAAGTATTGTCAATTATTCACCAAAGGCAAGGTGGGCATGGCTACCACAATGAAAGGCAGATTCAAAGCAGCACTCAGAATAGTCTGAGTTGCATGGAGTTATGACATTGGCTAATAGATCATGGGGTACCTAGAAGTGAAATATATGGGCAGTCTACTAAATTTCTTCTGGATATGTATAAGCAGAAGATTTCTAGGTTGAGTGAACAAAACCCTAACTCAAATTACTGATGCAGAGAATCACAGCCCCTTAATCAATTCCCAGACTTGAGACAGTTTACAGACCCAGAGCCCTTTGAATGAGGAGAAGGCCAGGTCCCCTTGGGGAAGGATCCTGTTAAACTAACAAAAATTTATACTGTTAATCTTCCTCCCACCTTTCCCCAGGGAGACCTATGGCCTTTTGCCAGAATAAATGTGCATTAGGGAAAAGGAAATGATCAGACATTTCAGGGATTATTAGACACTGGCTCAGAAGTGACTTTAATTCCAGGAGACCTAAAACATCATTGTGGTCCACCAGTCAGAGTAGGGGTTTATGGAGGTCAAGTGATTGATGGAGCTTTAGCTCAGGTCTGTCTCACAGTGGGTCCAGTGTGTCCCTGGGCCCATTCGGTGGTTGTTTCCCCAGTTCCAGAATGCATAATTGGAATAGACATACTCAGTAACTGGCAGAATCCCCACATTGGATCCCTGACTTGTGGAGTGAAGGCTATTAAGGTTGGAAAGGCCAAGTGGAAGCCACTAGAACTGCCCCGACCTAGCAATATAGTAAATCAAAGGTAAAACCAGATTCATGGAGGGATTGCAGAGATTAGTGCCACCATCAAGGATTTGAAGGATGCAGGGGTGGTCATTCCCACCTCATCCCCATTCAACTCTTCTATTTTCCCTGTGCAGAAAACAGACGGATTTTGGAGGATGACACCAGATTATTGTAAACTTAACCAGGTGGTGATTCCATTAGCAGCTGCTGTCCCAGATGTGGTATCATTGCTTGAGCAAATCAACACTTCCCCTGGTACCTGGTATAAAGCTGTTGATCTGGCAAATGCTTTTTTCTCAATTGCCATTAGTAAGGACCACCAGAAACAATTTGCTTTCAGCTGACAAGGCCAGCAGTATACCTTCACTGTTCTGCCTAAGGGGTGTATCAACTCTCCAGCCCTGTGTCATAATATTGTCTGCAGGGACCTTGATCATCTCTCCCTCCCATGAGACATCACACTGGTCCTTTATATTGATGATATCATGTTGATAGGACCTACTGAGCAAGAAGTGGTAAAAACTCTAGATTTATTGGTAAGCCATTTGTGTGAGAGAGGATGGGAGATAAATTCAATAAAAATACAGGGTTCTTCCACCTCAGTGAAATTTCTAGGTCCAGTGGTGTGCGGCATGTTGAGGTATCCCTTCTAAAGTAAAGGATAAGCCATTGCATCTGGTCCATCCTATTACCAAAAAATAGGCGCAACACTTAGTTGGCTTCTTTGGATTTTGGAGACAGCACATTCCTCATTTGGGTGTGCTACACCAGCCCATTTACCAAGTGACCAGAAAAGCTGCTTGTTTTGATTGCGGACCAGAAAAAGAGGAGGTCCTGCTACAGATCCAGGCTGCTGTGCAAGCTGCACTACCACTTGGATCATATGATCCAGCAGATAAAATGGTGCTGGAAGTTTCAGTACCAAATAGAGATGCTGTCTGGAGCCTTTGGCAAGTCCTCATAGTGGAATCACAATGCAGACCCTTAGGATTTTGGAGCAAAGCCTTGCCATCCTCTGCAGATAACTACTCCACTTTAGAGAAACAGCTTTTGGCTTGCTACTAGGCCCTAGCAGAGACTGAATGCTTAACCAAGGGGCATCAAGTTACCATGAGACCTGAGTTGCCTATCATGAGCTGGATATTGTCTGATCCACCAAACCATAAATTTGGGCATGCACAGCAGCACTCCATAATAAAGTTGAAATGGTATATATGACATAGGGCTCAAGCGGGTCCTGAAGGCACAAATAATTTACATGAGGAAGTAGCCCAAATGCCCATGTTCACCACCCTTTTCATGTGACCTTCTCTTCCCCCGCCCACAGCTTTGGCCTCTTGGGGAGTCCCTTACAATCAGTGGACTGAACATGAGAAAACTCAGGCCTGCTTTACACATGGTTCTGTGTGATATGCAGGTACCAACCAAAAGTGGACAGGTGCAGCACTGCAACCTTTTTCTGAGACACCCTTGAAGGATAGCGGTGAGGGCAAATCTTCCCAGTGGGCAGAACTTCAAGCAGTGCACCTATTTGTTCACTTTGCTTGGAAGAAGAAATGGCCAGTGGTGCATTTGTACACTAATTCATGGGCTGTTGCCAATGGTTTGGCTGAATGGTCAGGGACTTGGAAGGAACATGATTGGAAAATTGGTGACAAGGAGATCTTGGGAAGAAGTATGTGTATGGACCTTTCTGAGTGGGCAAAAAACATAAGGTATTTGTGTTCATGTGAATGCTCACCAGAAGGTGATTTCAGCAAAGGAAGATTTCAATAATCAAGTGGTAAGGTCGCCCACTATGTGGCTAATGCTCAGCCTCTTTCCCCAGCCATCCCTGCCATTGCCCAATGGGCTCATGAAAAAAGTGGCCATGGAGATAGGGATGGAGGTTATGCATGGGCTTAGCAACATGGATTTCCCCTCACCAAGGCTGACTTGGTTACAGCCGCTGCTGAATACCCAATCTGCCAGCAGCAGAGACACACACTCAACCCCCCTTATGGCACCATTCCTCGAGGTGACCAGCCTGCTACCTGGTTGCAGGTTGACTACATTGGGCCACTTTCACCATGGAAGGGGCAGCGATTTGTTTTAACTATAATAGACACATACTCAGGATAGGAGTTTACATTTCCTGCATGCAATGCTTCTTCCAAAACTACTGTGGACTTACCAAATGTCTTATCTACTGCCATGGTATTCCACACAGCATTGCTTCTGATCAAGGAACACATTTCACAGCAAATGATAGGTTGGAATGGGCACATCCCCATGGAATTCACTGGTCTTACCATGTTCCCCATCACCCTGAAGCACCTGGATTAATAGAATGGTGGAATAACCTTTTGAAGACTCAAATACAGTGCCAACTAGGTGGCAAAACCTTGCAGGACTGGGGCAATGTTCTCCAGAAGGCTTTGTATGCTCTAAATCAACATCCACTCTATGGTGCTGTTTCTCCCATAACCAGGATTCATGGGTCCAGGAATCAAGGGGTGGAAATGGGTGTGGCAACACTCACTATTACCCCTAGTGACACACTAGGAGAATTTTTGCTTCCTATCCCTGCAAATTTAAGCTCTGCTGGTCTACAGGTCTTAGTCTCAAAAGGAGGAGTGCTGCCACCAGGGAACACAACAATGATTCCATTGAACTGGAAGTTAAGACTGCCACCTGGCCACTTTGGGCTCCTCTTACCTGTGAATCAACAGGCAAAGAGGGAATTACTGTACTGGCTGGATTGATTGATCCAGACTATCAAGGGGAAATAGGACTACATCTATATAATGGAGGTAAAGAAGAGTTTGCCTGGAGTGCAGGAGATCCTCTAGGGTGTCTCTTAGTACTGCCATGCCCTGTGATTAAAGTCAATGGAAAATTGCAACAAACTAATTCAAGCAGGACTAACAATGGCCCAGAAATTTTGGGAATGAACATTTGGGTCACCCCACCAGGCAAAAAACCACGGCTAGCTGAAGTGCTTGCTGAAGGTAACAGGAACTTGGAATGGGTAGTGGAAGAAGGTAGTGATAAATATGAACTTCGACCATGTGACCAGTTACAGAAACAAGAACTGAAATAGTCATGGATCCTTCTTCCTTGTTTTGTTATGAGCATGATTGTATATGCACACAAAATGAATTTCTTTGTTTTCTTCCCCAACCTTTTCCACTATTGTATGAAAACTTGTATTAATTTCATGTCATGATATTTAAGGATGTCAAATTTAAGAATGAAATTTAACCAAGGACTTGCACCTTATTCTGTAGGGAATTAATGTGTTACCAGTTGTATGCAGGAGATTTGAACATTGTTAGACAAAAATATTTATGTATGCTTGTTATTGTTTTTACTTAGAGACTAAGTATGGTGGTAATGTGTATGGTTGCCAAGTTGACAAGGGGTGGACAGTGATGGTTAGGCTAATGTGTCAACTCAGCCAGGTAATTGTGTCCAGTTGTTTGGTCCAGCAAGCACTGGGCTGATTGTAATACAAGAGCATTTATGGACTTCGATCACCAGTGAGTTTACTGCGTGGATGGCTGATTACATCTGCATCAATCAGGGAGATTGCATCAGCAATTGATGATGCTTTTATCCAATCAGTTGAATGCCTTAAAAGGGGAAGTGATTTCAACATTCAGAGAGAATTTCTCAGCTCCTCTTTGACAGCCAACTTCTCTCAGAAACTCATCAAGTACCTTTCACTGGACTTTCATCGGAGCCCCTGGTTTGCAGCCTGCCTGCGGAACCTGGACTTGTGCAACCCCTGGGTTGTGTGAGAGACTCTTATAAAATCTCATATTATTGACAGATATCTCCTGTTGATTCTGTTTCCCAAGAGAACCCTGACTAATACACTGACCTACCTTCAATATTTGGGAGGAAACCCTTGATATACAGCCCAGTGAATTACTGTTCTCAGTGGATACAGAGTCCCAAGGGCAGAGCCAGGGAGAACATTTGTCAGGGCATCTCTCCCAGGAGCAGAAGCAGCTGCTGGCTAAGGAACAGGGTGTCCAGAACACTGACCTTAGCAGGAGGTCAGAATCCTTGTGGGCCAGCATCTGTGACAGGCCTCCTGGTCCTCCTATCTTGGACAAGATGTCTGTTGAGCTATGGCGTCCCTCTCCTGCCACTGCAGTAAGGTTCAAGCATGACATGATTCAACTTTTTTAGTTCACACTTCTACAAGATAGAAGGATTTCATTAAAATTAGAAACCATTGCAATTGAAATAATTAATAAAATAACTAAATGGGAATTCATGTAAAAAATTGAAAGTATTTATGTCACATTTATGATGCAAAATTTTTACCCAAAATAAAGTTCACGTTCCCCTGAATAAAAGAAGACATAAAATAATTTTTAAAATGATGTCAAATATTTCAATACACATTTCATGAAA
>JAQZBX010048059.1:0-20347 GCA_029593785.1 Cabassous unicinctus | reverse complement strand
GTCTAGTTTTTCTTTCTTGTAGTATCTATCTGACTTTGGTATTAGGGTGATGTTGCTTCATAGAATGAGTTAGGTAATATTCCTTATTCTTCAATTTTTTAGAAGAATTTGTTCAGAATTAGTATTAGTTCTTTTTGGAATGACTGGAAGACTTCACCTGTGAAGCCACCTGATCTTGGGCTTTTTATGTTGAGGATTTTTAATGACTGATTCAATCTCATTAGTTGTGGTTGGTCTGTTGAAGTCTTCTGTTTCTTCTAGAGTCAGTGTAGGTTGTTTGTATATTTTTAGGAATTTGTGCATTTCATTTAAGTTTTATACTTTTATGCCAAACTGTTGTTCACAGGATCTTTTATGATCCTTTTTGTTTCTGTGGGACCAGTGGTGATGTCCCTTCTGTTGTTTCTGATTTTATTTATTTGTATTTTCTCTCTTTCTTGTGAGTCTTGCTAAGGGTTTGTCCTTTTCTATAAATCTGTTCAAAAAACAGCATCTGGTTTTATTAATTCTCTCTGTTTTTTTTTCTAATTCATTTACCTCTATTGACTATTTCGTCCATTATTCTTGCTTTGGGATTAGTTTGCTCTTCTTTTTCCAGATCATGCAGTTAGTTCTTTGATTTTAGTGCTATCTTCTTTTTTAATGTAAGCATTTAGAGCTATAAATTTAGCACTGCATTTGCTACATCTCATATGTTTTGATATGTTTTTTGTTCTCATTTTCATTCTTCTTGAGATATTTATTGTCTTCTCTTGCAATTTCATCTTTGACCCATTGATTGAGTGTTTTGTTTAACATCCATATATTTGTGAATTTTCCAATTCTCCACCCATTATTAATTTCTAGTCTCTTCTGTTGTGGTCAGAAAAAGTGTTTTTTAAATTTATTAAGACTTATTTTGTGATCCAACATCTATGGTTTATCCTTCCTGGAGGAAGATCCATGAACAATTGAGAATAATATATACCCCACTGTTTTGGTATGCAATGTTCTAAATATGTCTGTTAGGTCTAGTTCATTTACCACATTATACATAGTCTTTGGTGTCTGTTTCCTTCCTGATCTTCTGTCTTGATGTTCTATCTATTGCTGAGTGTGGTACAGTGAAGCCTCCCACTATTATTGTAGAAATATATATTTCTCTCCTCAGTTTTGCCAGTGTATTCCTCATGTATTTTGGGGCTTACTGGTTAGTTGCATAAATATTTATGCTTGTTCCTTCTTTTTGGTAGATTGCCCCTTTTATTAATATTTAGTGTCCATCTTTGTCTCTTTTAACTATTTTCATTTAAAATATATTTTGTGCAATATTAGTATAGCTACCCTAGCTCTTTTTTGGTTACTGTTCATGAAATATCCTTTTCTAGCCTTTCATTTTCAACCTATTTGTGTCCTTGGGATTAAGGTGAGTATCTTTTATATAGTATATAAATGTGTCATTTATTTTAATCCATGATGCCAATCTGTGTCTCTTGATTGGGGAGTGGAAAGCAGTAGCGTTCAATGTTTTATTGAAAAAGCAGTACTTGCTTCAACCATTTCATCTTTAGTCTTTTATATGGCCTACCTTATTTTTGTCTCTCTTTTTATCCTTTTAATTACCCTTACTAATAATCTTCATTTCTACACACTCCTCGAAACACTCTATCTGACTTTTCCTTTCAGCCTTCAGGACACCCTTTACTATTTCTTGTAAGACAGGTCTCTTGTTGTTGAATTCTTTCGTTTAAAATCTCTCTCTGATTTTTGAAAGACAATTTTTCTGGACACAGAATTTTTGACTGACAAGTTTTGTCTTTCAGTACTTTAAATACGTGATTCCACTGCCTTCTCATCTCCATGGTTTGTGATGAGAAACCAGCACTTAATCTTATTGAGCATCCCTTGTGCATGATGGATCACTTTTCCCTTGTAATTTCAGAATTTCTTTCTTAATGTTTGGCATTGGACAACCTGATTAGTATGTGTCTCACAGTATTCTTGTCAGGATTTATTCTATCTGCAGTCCACAGCACTTCCTGAACATTTGTACCTAAGTCCTTCATAAGACTTTAAAAATTTTCAGCCATTATTTCCTCTAATACTACTTCCACCCTCTTTCCCTTCTTTTCATATTCTCATTCACTGTGACACATATGTTTGTGCTCTTTGTGTTGTACTTCAATTCTCTGAGATCTTGTTCAATTTTTTCCATTTTTCCCTCTATCTGCTCTTCTATCTGTGTGATTTTAGATGTCTTTTTTTCTAATTCACTGAGCCTTACTAGTGTCCATTCAAATCTGCTATTGTATGACTCTTACGTATTTTTGTTTAATATATATTTTTTTTAATTTTAAAATGATACTAAGATTACATAAGGGTTACATATAGGAATTCCCATATGCCCCACTCCTTTTTCCTCCCACATTTTCCGACATAAACAATATCCTTCATTAGTGTGGTACATTCATTGACATTCATAAACTCATTTTGAGACATTGCCACTGAGCATGAATTATAGTTTAAATTGTAGTTTACACCCTTCCACATCATTCTTTAGGTTATGGGAAGATATATAATGGCCTATATCTGTCATTGCAATGTCATTCAGGATGATTTCAAGTCCGAAAATGCCCCCATGTTACACCTATTTATCCCCTCTCCTTGCCCTAAGGGCCTCCAGCAAACACTACCTCCACATCAATGTTATAAATCTTCCATTGCTAGAATCACATTAAGTCTATTATAGAGTACCAGTAAGTCCACTCTAGTCCATAGTTCATTCCCCAATCCTGAAGATTCTGGGATGGTGATGTCCATTCCACCTCTAATTGAGAGGGATTTTGATCCCATACAGCCAATGGATGGGACTCTCCTGCTTGCCATTGTAGGCTTTCTTGTTTCCTTTGTATAGTGGTTGTCCATCCTCATCTCCTTGTTAATTGTCCTGGGTGAGTCCAATGAACAGGATAGTAGGTGTTGCAACTCTGCTGAGGCTCAGGGCCCAGCTGGCACATGGACAGGCCAAATATTTAAGTCCTTGGACATACACATACCAACACCAGCACCAACAATAGTTTCAAATAGAAGGGAAATATGGGCCCTGTGTAGGGAAGCCATAACCAATCCAACTCTGTCAGTCTCAGGAGCACAAACTACAAAGTAAGGCCCACTGGCAAGGCACCAAACTCCAGAGCTATCTGCCCTAACCATAGGACCTGGGTGTCTCCAGAGTCTCAGGAGATTCACTCTTTGGGGTAGTATCTACTTTGGCAGTCTATTAGATCCTGCTGAGATGTGCATAAGTGTTACCTCTGGGATGACCTCCCAAATCTCTTCTACTCTGGCTTTCATTACCATAAGTTCTTTTATTTTTCTTTGTATGTTTTCAAATTCTTTATGTTCACCCAGGGTTTTCTTAATATCTTTTATCTCTTCCTTATCTCCTTGAATTGACTTAAGAGATGTGTTTGCACATCTTTGATTAGTTGTTCCAATTTTTGTGTCCTCAAATTTTGAAACTGTTCACTTGACTGGGCCATATCTTTGTGTTTCTTGGTATGGCTTATAAATTTTTGCTGATATCTAAGCATCTGATAGCCTTGATGAGTTTACTTGTTCTTGTCTTGGGCTTTCTTTTTAATTGGCTTTGTGTTAATATTCTTCTTGGATACTTGTATCAACTTATTCTTAATCATTTGAATTGCCCGTGTTTAATTTATCAAAACTGGGCCAGGGACACACAAATGGGAAACAGACAAGTTCCAATGGGCCCAGAAGAGGGTTGGAAAAGACTCTCGAACGTTTTTTTTTTCTTATTGACTTCCAGAAAGTGTACTTTCCTTCCCAGCAATTGGGTATCTTTGGACTGATATTCACCACATCCTTAGTGAGAGGAGTGGTTTTTGCTGGGTTGTTGTTGTTCTAATTTCTCCTCCATGCTCTCTACCTCTACCTGGGGCAGTTATAAAACAATCCTTCGAAGGACCCCTGACCTGGCCAGCTGGCACCTCATGATTGTAACATATATTTCATAAAATTTCTAAACAAAATGTTATAATCTCATGAGTCCATGTCTAAATCAATACATTTTTGTGATTGAGTAAGCATAATACACATTAATGTCCATCAACATTCAGTAATATATACTATTAGATCATTGAACTATATATTAGAGAGGACTGTTTTTTTTTCTTAAATTATTAGAAACCTCTACACAATATTGTATCTGAAATTGATTTTGTGTTTAGAATAACTTCTGAAAGTAACCTTTTGATATTGACCTTTTAGTTCATTTTTGAAATGAGGCAGATATTATTATCACAGCTGTGGTGTCAACAAAGCTATTCCTACTCAAAAAAAAATCATTATTGGTTGTAAAATGCCTTGTTGAGCAGTAAAAAAAAACCAAAATGTATATGTGCCAGCTGCTTGGAATAGAAGATGACAAAAAAGGCCATAATTTTTGGAAGGAACTCAAACTACATATAGTAATAACTCTAATTGAGAGAAGGAAAGGAGCTTAACTTTTATATGTACTGGGGAAAAAAATTGTGTGAGTACCTTTTGCAATATTTGCTTTGTTGTGATGGCTTGAAAATCAACCCATGATATCTCCAAGGTATTTCTGAATTGAAAGGCATATATAATATTGAGGTATAAAATCGCAGACTATCAAAACAAATGAATTACTCAGTGAAAATAGCATGAGCTTTCAGTCACTTAGATTTGAGTTTCAATTTGCAAAATGGGCCTTATTTACTTCTGAATTTAGGAAACTGTTGCCTGTTCTTAATCTCATATTGTGATCGGATTCAATAAGTGCCTAATCCAAGATTTATGCACATGGAATGCTTTCTGTCTGAGACACCACTAAATTATGAACTTGATATCAGAGCCAATGAAGGAGATAATTGACAAAATGATGTGATTATTGGCTTGAAGTGGCCCACAAGCCAAGGAATAAGGATAGCTTCTAGAAGCTGGAAAAGGCAGGAAACAGGTTCTCTTATAGACCTTGCAGAAGGAATGCAGCCTGCCAATGACACATTGATTGTTAGTGAAGCAAACTCATTTTTTATTTATGTCCTCCAGTTTTGTGAGATAATAATTTTGTGTTGGTTTAAATTTGTCATATTTTGTTTCAGCAACAATAAGAAATTAATTCATGAGAGAAAATAATTAGTATTTTAAAAAATTCATATATATAAATCAAATTAAAAGGAAGAAAATGCTATAGTTTTCATTCTTGACCTTAAATCACTTAACAAGACATATCGGATTGGTAATATTTCAAGGTAAGCTTAGCCCTGTTTCTCCAATACTGCTCATCTAGCCAGAGGCAAAAAGAATCATTTTATCCTTGGAAATATACTTCTCTAATTGCAATTATATTTACAGGTGAAGTCATATATATTGATAATATATTAAATTCAAACAATCTAATAAATCAATAACAAAAAGTTTAAAAGCTAGTATAATCAAATTAATGCAGATTTTTATCTTAAGAACAGAAATATCCATGGTATATTTTGATTTTCTGCTTCTAGCTCTTTTGTTTATTCATGAACAATGAAGAAAGTCATTCACTAACCTGATGCTCACAGTCCTAGGTTTGGCTCATTGCCTATTTTCCTGGAAATGTCATAACTGTTTTTTATTGCTAGACTCCATTGTCAGTTTGCATGCCATGCCTACTCTCCTTCAATCCATCCAATGATGGAAGCATTTTACAAGTGCATTTGAAGAGCCATATGTCATAAAGAACACACAAGTGGAGATAGTTATTATGGTGGTCAGACAGTACAGGTACATGATCAATGCTAGCAGATGGCAGATCTAATGGGACACCACCACCATGTGGAATAGGAGTTGCCATAGCCAGTTAGCAGTCAAAAGCCATTGCAGCAGACTGAAAACTAAGAATCCACCCAGTTGGGCTGCACAACCATAAATAAAAGGTGGTTTTCTTCTTAACCAAGAAGTTGACCAACATTTTAGGTGCAATGACAATAGAATTGCCTAGATTAATGATACCAAATTATCAGCAGAAAAAGCCCATGGAGGTTTAAAGTTGATAGTCAGCAGTGTTGAGAGTGATGGTGTCCTGATACCCAGCTCTGGTCAGACCACAGATCACCAGGAAGGCAAGGTAAAGAGGTATATGGAGCTCTGAATGATGAGTCTCCCAGGAAAGTGAATTCAGTCACCCTGATGAGATTCTCTGGGGGCCATTCATTTTGTTGCTTTTATTTTTTAATGGGAAAAACTGAGAGATTAATTGATGGCAAAATCGCATTTTCTGTAAAGAGTTAACACTTTTTTAAATATTTCAATTTAAATTAAGTTAATTTTTGTTAGTAAACACTGAAAAGTTTCAAGCCTTATTTGTTTTTCTTGCCACCATTTCACAAAGTTTAGAAATGAAGTCACAAGAAATTCATTCAAGTTCTTAGAATTGTATGAAAAAGCTATTAATTTATTAATTAACTATTAGATGTATTTTAAATATTTGATAAATATAAAGAGACAGGTATTATTTACATTTATTATATTATACAGATAATATTTTTCCAGTGATAAAATATAATTCTATTTAAGAAGTTGATGAGTGATAGGGACCTCCAGCTATCTATTTTTTTTTTTTTATTGCCATCATAAACCTCCTCTTCAGGCCCTACTTATCATCATCTTGAGGTATATCAATATTTCTGTGGGAAACACTTCCAAGATTCTTGTATTTTACTCATCAATTTCTATCACACCACTCTGCTAAAACTACCACAAAACAGACAATACTGTCCTTTCAAAAGTGTTATTCAGTAACACTGGACAATCCTTCCTCAATCAAGTTTCTTTACTTTTGACAAACTAGTCTTATCTTAGCACTACATTCTGATTGTTCACATTATTATTATTTTGTTCTGGTAGCACTTCCTTCCTTTTTCAGCTTATCCTAATTTTCTTTAAATTGTTTGAAACCTGTCCTTAAATGTTTTATTTCCTGAAATTTTGTTTCATTGTTATTTGATCACATTGCTTTTCTTTATAGATAAATGAGTAGAGAGAATGCTAACATTTTTAATTCATGTCTGATTGTACCCAGAACTATGCCAAATATTTTGACTTAATTATCTCATTATTCTACATAAGAGTCCTAGGAAAACAATATAATTATTTTTGTGTCTGACAAAGCATGTGTACACCAAAAACTATGAAACACTGCTAAAAGAATTTGAAGAAGACCCACATAAATGTTAAGACATACCATTTTCATGGGTAGGAAAACTTTAGGTAGTTAAGGTGTCAATATAACACAAAGGGAACATTCAACATAGATTCAATACAATAACATTAAAAATCATAGAAGCTACTTTTATGGAAAGGGAAAAGCCAATCCTTAAGTTCATATAGAATTGCAAACCTTCTTAAATAGCAAAATCACATTGAAAAAGAAGAACAAAATTGGAGTTCTCACACATACTGTTAGGGAACTATGATGAATTCCAAACAATGAGTGGGCTTAAACTAAAAGAATGTATTGCCTCATAATTTCAGAATCTGGAAGTCCCAAATCAAGGCATTGAGAAGGCAATGCTATCTTCCCAAAGTCAAAAGCAATCTGGTTGTGGCTTGTCTACAATTCTGGAGGACCCTTGGTTTACATCTCTGCTTTCTGTCATATAGTAATCTCTTTCTCCTTGTGTCTGGTTTTCTGGTTTTCACTGTCCTTTACCTTCTGGCATCTCCCTGTTATTTTCTCCAACTGCATCCAAGTTTCTACCACTAGCTCTTGCATTATGGATAGGTGCCCACTCTGATTCAATAGGGCTTCACCTGAGCTAAGTATAAAATCTTATAAAATTCCCATTTCCAATAGTTAATACCAACAGAAATGGAGATAAGTTTTAAAACATGTCTGTCAGGGAGTGGATGTGGCTCATGCAGTTGGATGACCACCTTCAACATGGGAAGTCTTTGGTTTCATGTCCATTGCCTCATAAAGAAAATGAGCATACTCCACAACAGTAGATGGTACAACCATCAAGATGCAGCAGCCAGCAGATGCCACAACCAGCAGTTGCTGCAGCCAGCAGACACTGCAACCACTGCCATGAGCAGATACAATAACAAACAGACACTTCAATGAGCAGATCCTGCAACCAGCAGACCCCACAACCAGCAGGGAGTGGAGGTGGCTCAAGCAGTTGAGTACTTTCCTCCCACATGGGAGGTCCCAGGTTCTGTTCCTAAAGAAGATGAGCAGACAAGGAGCAGACAGGTGAGTAAGCCATCTTGGAGGGGGTGGAAAATAAATAAAAAAACATGTCTGTCATTAGTGTACACAAGTAAGCCTACCTCATTCCTGACTTCAATAGCCACTAAACAGTGACACTAACCAAAAGAGTTAGGTACTGACATAAATATAGAATAATGAAATAAAATAGAGAGTTCAGAAATAAACCCATCATCTAGCCAAATGATTTCTGACAAAATTGCCAAGTACATCAATTGGAGGAAAGAATGGTCTCTCCAATAAATGGTGAGGAGATACTGGATATGCACATGAAAAAGATTGAAGTTTGAGTTCTGCATCACATAATCTACAAAATCAACTCAACATCGAGCACTGACTTATACACATGATATAAAGCCAATAGAAGAAATATAGGGAGAAACATTTATAACCTTAAATTTGGAAGTGATTTCTTATATATGACATCAAATGCAAGAAGAACAAATAAAAAATAGACAAGATGGATTTCATCATAAATAAAACTTTTGTACATGAAATGGCATTATTAAGAAAATGAAATGAAAACCTACATAATGAAAGAAAATATTTGCGAACAATATGTTATGGTGTCATAGCTTGCTTAAGGAAATACTATGAAATTGTTAGATTCAAACAATGAGAATTTATTGGTTTATCTTTATGAAGCCAGGAAAATATCCAAATCCAGTTATCATCAAGGTGATGCTGTCTCCCCAAGATTTTGGCATTCTGGGGCTTGTTGCAGTTACCCTTGGGCCTTAGCTTAACACATGGAAAGCATATGGCTTTGTCTCCTGGTCTTTCTCTTCTCTTTCAGGTTCCCTTGATTTCATTTTCAGGATGCTTTGTCTGTGTTTTTTTTCTCTGCCTAAATACCATTTTCTTACACAGGACCCAGTAATTGGATTAAGACCCATCCTGTTTAAGGTAGGTCATACCTTGAAGTAGGTTCAAAAGGTTCTAATTAAAATAGATTCACAGCCACAGGATTAGATTAAAACTAAGACCATGTTCTGAGGGTACCATCACACCATTATAACAGATAAAGTTTTAATATCCAGAATATATAAAGAACTGCTACAATTCAACAACAAAAATACTGTGGCAGTTTGGTATTGTTTATGAATTCCAAAAATAGATATTGGATTGTGTTTGTTAACTATCTGTTCCTCTGGGCATATTAGATTCAGAGGCTTCACTTTTAATTTATTAAATCAAGATTAGGGCTTAAATTTGACTACATCATTAGAGTACTTGGTTTGAGGCCTTGCACCCCTCACTTTTAAGGGTGATATAAAGAGTTGCTCAATCAAAGACAAAGAAGTAAAATACACAGAGAAAGAGAACACAGAGAGTATAGTTTCCTGCATGCTAAACCAATAAGCTTTTTGAGAGAACTGTATGAACAAAACCACTGTCTGTCTGGACTAAAAAGAACATGTAGGGGAAAGATGGAAGGGAAAAGAGCTTTAAGAGGAAAACCATGGAAATTGAAATATGGAATTAAGACATCTTCTTGGGCCAAGAGAGAGACCCGCTCACATGTATGGAGAGGGTGAGTTTGCCCCAGCTGTTGAAGAGGATGGATGTTCCTGCCTGCTCTTCAGGGAGAGTTTTGCCATCCCAGGGTACAGAAAGTGTGGAGCACATTCCCCAAAGGTTGAGAAGGGTAAGGTCAACACCCCATAACTCTGAGAGGGGTGGGACTGTTCCTCATGGATTAAGGAAGTCCAGGTTGTAACTGTTGCTCTTAGTGGGTTGGGCCAGTATGCCAAAGATTAGGGAGGATGTTGCATTCACGTCACTGTACTAGCGGACTAAGCCTCTACCCTAGAGATCGGGGAAGGTGTGGCCCTCAACCCAAAGTTCTTGGAGGCTGAAGTCTACAGCTTGGTCCCCACCCAGATGGTTGATGAGGGTGGAACCCAGAAAATGGCTGTTGCACAAGCCTGTAGAAAGGATGGGTCCCCATGAGAAAAAACCATCATCTTAAGAATGATTCTCACTTTGAAATCTAATGAAGTATACCCTGCAGGTTTACTGAAATGTAGGCGATCCAACTCATCTTTCCCTCCCAATTTCTCCTTATGGTAATGCAAATGTTTATTCTTCGTCTGTCCCTTTGTATATTGGAAGCATATAAATGGTTTGTAAGTTTCAGAGGCCTACAGCCAGATGGGACTTTGCCCCAAGACAAACTGTATTTCATTAAACAGATTATGACATGATTTTCTACTTAACATTATTATTGATTTAAGGTGGTTTTGAATATTGTAATGTATTTTTGGAATTCAGAGTGCGGAGTGTGGCAGTTTGGTATTGTTTATGAATTCCAAAAATAGATATTGGAATGTGTTTGTAAATTGGTCTGTTCCTCTGGGCATATTAGATTGTATTAGATTTAGAGGTTTATCTTTTATTTATTAAATCAAGATTAGTGTTTTTATTTGACCACATCATTAGGGCAACTCAGTTTGAGTCCCCATCTCCTCTCCCCTTTGTGGGTGATATAAACGGATGCTCAATCAAAGACAAGGAAGTAAATACACAGAGAAGGAGAACACAGAGTGTTTAGTTTCTGATGGTGGGGCCCCAGGAGAGCTGACAGTTCACCTGATAGTTTGCAGTTGAAGAGAGCAGAGCCCTGAACAGCTGAAAGAAATGACCCCTGGGGAGAGAGATGAGCCTTATGCTAGTCTAAAGATGAGATCAGAAGCTGGGACCATGGAGCTTAGCAGGAAGAGGAAGATTGAACCCTCACAGAGACTGAGAGCTATCTTGCTCCAACATGTGGCAACAAACTTTGGTGAGGGAAGTAACTTACTCTTGATGGCCTTTTGACTATAAGTTTCTACCCCAAATAAATATCCTTTATAAAAGCTAGCTGACTAATAAAAATGCAAATAACCCAAATTAAACATGGACAAATTAAACATGGATGATAGATATTATTGAAAAACAGAAAGTATCAAGAGTTGTTTAAGATATGGAGAATTTGGAACTCTTATACATTGCTAGTGTGATTGTAAAATGGTGCAGCCACTGTGGAAAGCAATTTGGCAGTTTGTTAGAAAATTGAATATAGAATTAGACATTACCCAGCAATTTCACCTATTGGTTTTTATCCAAAAAAATTGAACACTGGGATTCAAACAGATATATGTACAACAATGGTCATATTAGCATTATTCACAATGGCCAAAAGGTGGAAGCAACCCAAGTGTCCATGAAGAAATGAATGGTTAAACAAAATGTGGTATATACATACACAGGTATTTTATTAATCCATGTAAAGGAATAAAGAATGGAGTTTTAACAAATGTCATTACATGGATTAACTTTGCAGACATTTTGAGTGAAATATACCAGAAACAAATAGATGAAATATGTGTGATCTCATTGTAGTCATCTGCCAATTTGATGTAGTTATGAATTCCAAAAATAATTGGATGATGGTTGTAAACTGATCTGTTAATTTGGGCATGATTAAGTTATGATTAGGGCATTGACTGGGCTACCTCAGTAGGGCATTGAGCCCCACCCCTTGGTAGGTGGGTGAATTGAATATAAAAGGCAAGGCAAAGGACAGAGGGAGCAGTTTTTGAGAAGCAGTTTTGACGTTGCAGAGAAGGCCCCAGGACAAGAGAATTAATCCGTTTGCCTGATAGTCTACAGCTGACCTTGAGGAGGAAACAGAGGAGCTAAGCCAGGAGAGAAATGCAGGCCCTGGAAGAGAGGAATCCAAGAAGCCTGAACCCTGGCAAACATCATCAGCTGTCTTGCTCCAACATGTAGCAACAGATTTTGGTGAGGGAAGAAACTTACGCTTTGTGGCCTGGTAATTGTCGACTTCTACCCCAATTAAATACCTTTATAAAGACCAACCAATCTCTGGTATTAAGCATTAGTGCCCCTTTGACTGACTAATACAGAAATTGGTACTGAGGAGTAGGGAAGTGCTTTTGCATATATCAAAATGTTGGAACGGTTTTGTAAATGGTTAAGGGGTATTTTTTTGAGGAATTGTGAAATGCTTGATGGAAAAGGCTTAGATCACTTTGAGGAGACTGTTGTTAGTTATATGGACGCTAAAGAGACTTTCTATTATGCCTTAGAAGTAAATGATGAAATTATTTTTGGAAACTGGAGGAAAGGCGATCCACGTTTTAAAGTTGCAAAGATCTTAGCAAGATTAACTCCTGGTATTATATGGAAGAAAGAATTTGAAAATGATGAACCTGAGCATTTAGCTGAAGTACTTTCCAAAGTAAACCTGGAGAATGTGGCTTCGCTTCCCCTTGCAGCTTATAGCAAAATGCTAATGAAAGAATTATGCTAATGACTGAACTTTTGGGAACAAGGAAAACAGAAACTGATTCCGGAACTTCCAAGTTTCTGGAAATCAAATTCCCAGATGAAAATGCCCCATTTGAAGACTTTACTAAACTTGGAACTTGTAACTCAGAATTAAAGATGCAGTTATCTCGGAAAGACTTGTGGAAAGTCTTACTGTCTGATGGCTTGGACCCCTGCTTCTTGCATGCTAAACCAACAATGTTTTTGAGAGAGCTGTATGAACAAAACCACTGTCAGCTTGGACAAAAGAGGACATGGAAAGGAAAGATTGAATGAGAAACAGCTTTAGGAAGAAAATCATGGAAGCTGAGATCTGGAATTAAGACATCACCTTGGGCCAAGAGAGGAGTCCCACCCATGTGTACAGAGAGGGTGAGTTTGCCCCAGCAGTTGAAGAGGGTGGATGTTCCTACCTGATGTTCAGGAAGAGTTTTGCTGCCCCATTGTGCAGAGAGGGTGGAGCACATTTCTCAAAGATTATGGCAGTTAAGGTCAGCACCCCATAGGTCTAAGAGTGGTGCTCCTGTCCCCCATGGATTAGAGTAGGCCAAGTGGTCAAACCATTGCTCTGAGAGGGTTGAACCTGTCTGCCAATGGTTAGGGGGAATGTTTTCTTCTCCTCACTGTACTAGGGGGGTTAAGACTCTAACCCAAAGATTGGGTAAGGTGTGGTAATCACCCCAACACTCTTGGATGGTGAGGTCTGGAGTTTGGTTGACACCCAGATGCTTGATGAGGGTGGAGCCAAGAAAATGGCCCTCGGGCAAGCCTGTGGAAAGGGTGGGTTCCCATGTGGCCCCAAGGAGAAGAAACCATCATCTTAAGAATGACTATCAGACTTTGAAATCAAATGGAGGATGTCCTGAACTGTAGAGGACCCGTGGCTCATGTTTAACACCCCAATTTCTCCTTATGGTAATGAAAATGGTTATTCTTTGCTTTTCCATTTGTGTATTGGATGTGGGTAAATTATTTTGTAAGTTTCAGAGGTCTACAACAGATGGGATTTTGCCTGAAGTCAAAGTGTATTTCTTTAAACTAATTATGATATGATTTTGTACTTGAATTGTTACTGATTTAAGTTATTTTTAATATTGTAATTTATTTTTGGTTATTCAGAGGGTGGAATGTAGCCATTTGGCAATTTGATGTAATTATGAATTCCAAAAATATAATTGGATCATGCTTGTAAACTGATCTGTTAATCCTGGCATGATTAAGTTTTGATTAGGGTGTTGACTGGGCCACCTCAGTATAGCCTTGAGCCCCACCCCTTGGTGGGTGGGTGAGTCGAATATAAAAGGCAAGGCAAAGGACAGAGGGACCAGTTTTTGAGAAGCAGTTTTGATGTTAGAGTTTTGATGTTGGAGAGAAGGCCCCAGGAGAGGAGAAGTGAGCCGTTCGCCTAATAGTCTACAGCTGACCTTGTGGAGGAAACAGAGGAACTAAGCCCAGAGAGAAACACAGCCCCAGGAAGAGAGGAATCCAAGAAGCCTGAACCCTGGCAAATGTCGGCAGCTGTTTTGCTCCAACACATAGCAACAGATTTTGGTGAGGGAAGAAACTTAGTCTTTATGGTCTGGTAACTGTGGACTTCTTCCCCAAATAAATACCCTTTATAAAGACCAACCAATCTCTCGTATTTTGCATTAGCACCCCTTTGGCTGACCAATACACTCATGTACATGAAATACCTAGAAAAAGTAAATTCATAGGGACATAGAGTAGAAAAAAGGTTACCAAGGATCAGAGGCAGGGGTAGAAGAGGGAGTTATAGCTTATAGTGTGCATGGTTCATGATTGAAGTAATGAAAAAAATTGGGAAACAGATGTGTGTGATGAAGTAGAATATTCAAAACAGGAAATCTTGAGTTTTATATATGTTACTAAAATTAAAAGTTTAAAAATTATATATATTAAATATGAATAACATTTGTCTTGTTTTCTGTATAGCATTTTCTAATCTATTTGCTTTAAAAGAGAAATAAGTTGGAAGAATAGTTCACCTTTGGGTAATCAGCATTTTAACTAATACCCAAGAAAGGTGGACATACTAAACATATTTGTTGACTACCTAACTGAGAATGAATGATAGAATCGAGGGATGAACTAATTAAATGTCCATGCAAAAACTTCAGGCAGTGCATTAATCATACTTTAAAGTTATTTACTTTTATAAAGAAATGGTGACAGCATGCATATTATTCTCTAAAATAGTCACTACTTTAAGGAAGACCACAATTTTTGCTTCTTTATCTTGATATTTTTAATATTTAATATGGATTTGGCACATGTCAAGCTCCTGAATAATATAAGGTAAAATAATGAAGGAAACTACAAATTATGGAAAACAAAGAAGACTGTATGAAAACTTTAACCAACTTAAAGCTACTAAATACTAGGAATTTATATCCTTGAGTCTCTTATTTTGTGGTACAAATATTCACATGAAGATCATGTTGCTGCTGCTTCTGTGATTTCCCCTAAATCATATCATTCATGTGGCCAAAGACATGGTCTCTACCACGTACTTTACAAGTTCAATTGCCAATACATTCATGACCTCCTCAGCTCTGATAATTTCTTTCTCTCTTTAAAATTCCTTAAACATTGTAAAGATTTTTTAAAAACTGCTGTTTTTCCACTTAACATTGCTGATGATTTCTTTACAGCTTTACCCTCATTTGAAGTTTGTGATAAATTTTCCAAAAAATATTTTACACTTCTAAGATGTGAATATGCTATTTAAGAATGTTACCTTGGACAAGCAAACAAAATTTTGACTTAGACTCTTTATTATTGGATGTAATATAATCTCTGAATCACACAATTTCGCTTTTTAAATATTTGAAAGACCCAACACACATACACACACTTTGATAAATAAATAAAAGCATATCTCTAACACCAGAGATAAATCAAGTTTTATCATATATACCAAAATTTTAAAATAAATATAACATATAAGTTATGTTTCTATTCACTCAAAACCCTCCTTTTCCTTCTATAGGCAAACATTATTGATTTTATGATCTTTTTGCATTTTCCAAAAGTTTCTTTAGTGTATTTAATGTAATTGGATACATAAAGTAGATAGATACATAGATAGATAAATGATACATTTTATATTTATATAGTTTTATAATTTGTTTTAATTTATGAAATTTGTGTCATTTTGTGATTCATTTTTCTTTTCCATTGAGCAGTAATTTTTGTGATATGCTTCTCTCTTTCTCCTCTTTTTAATTTGAAAACAGCCTCACCTTTTATTTCATGGAATACTGTCATTTGTTAAACTGAAAGCATTGAAAATGAGAATGTCAGTTCTGGTACAGACTGAATAAAAGGAAATTCTTACCCCACTTCCCCATTAGCACTTACAATAAGTAACTCATCATCCCAGATGTAAGACATTTCATTTATCACAGTACAATATGCTTAACAACATTTTTAACTTTAAAAATCCTACAGGAAAGACCTTTTTTGGCAAATTATATGTTTTTACTAAAACTGGTATAGTTTACACTTAAGATTAGATACTCACAAAAATATTTCAGAGAAAGAGAAATCAAAATTCACTTTATGTGTTGTTTCTTTCTTTCTTTTTTTTTGGAATCTGAGCTCAACCCAGCTCTCCATTCCTATACTATGCAAAGAAAACACCCACGAGGCAACTCTACTTCTGTTAATAACTAGATCTTAAAAACAGCTTCTTCCAGAAGAATGCACATATATTGAAGTTAATGTCACACTTAACATGCAACTAAAAGTTAGGAAAGCCACATTTTGGAAGCCACAGTTGTTTCCATTTCATCTGTGGAAATTGAAAAATTGTCTTACGGGTCTCACCTGGGGAGGAAGAGTTCATTGGTCTAGTTCATTGGTCTGCTACTGAGGCCATGCAATAGCCAACCCCAGGCCTGGACCTTTGTTGAGCATCTCTGTGAGAAATGTCTAGTCTAGAGGGCAGAATGCTTCCCTTTTGATCACAATCATCAAGTGAAATAATTCTAGAGTCTTCTCAGATCTTCATTCTCTGTAAAAATGCACAAGCAACTTTCCTTTATAAAGTAGGGTAAGTATCCAGTCCTTCAGAGCCAGGGAGAAGGGGCTGAAGACCCAGTAGAAATGAGAGGGCTGGCTTCTGTAGCTGGCCATCATGTGGCTTAAAGACAGGCTTCCAGATCTGGCCTTAGAACAGAGGAATCCTCCACCATGTCAGAGGCAGACGTTTTTAGAAATGTTAGGGGGTCTCTCCTTCCATATGCCTGAGTAAAAAAAAAAGAGAGAGAAAGATTGTCTTTATCAATCTAAAACAGCAGGGAAGAGACAGAGAATAAGGTTTTACTTTACTTCAAGTCAGTGAAATAACTAATCCCAGTATACAGCATGGTAATTTTCTTTGGGAAGATACTTGAAGAGGAATTGGTGGTAATCTTTATCCATGGTTTCAAAAATTTTAGGTATAATGTATAATGAGGAATCTACATGAGTCTATACATAATGATAATAAGAAAACATTTATTATTATACATATGAAAAGTGTCAGAGTGGAAAGAAAATGGAAAACATCAGAATGAGTGGAAATGTACTCACGGTTGCTCTTCATTCTGGTTTTATGCTTTTGAGCAGCATTTTTGCTGAAACCTTCAGGACTAGTTTCCTTTGAACTAGCTGAAGGTTTAAACTTTTCCTTTTCTTAGTTATCAAAGGAATAACAAAGTTGAACTCCTCTGATATGCCTACCTCTCATCTGATTACATTTGATCACATCCTCACATCCTGAGATTGTCACAAGGACAAGGATGGGAATGCCTGATGGGCTTGGTCATGACCGATGTTCACACAAAGTTGTTTGCTGATGAAGGACGTCAGTCAGTGTCTTTCAAAAGGTTATGCATCAAAAGAGAGCTTTTACTGATTCCTACATAAATATGAATGCATTGCTTCAGGTTTAACAGGTTTCTTTTGCCTGAAGAAGCTATTATTTACAGGCTGCAGAGTGTGACCACAATTAAGCAAAAGTCACAAAGGTGAGTGCCACACTTTCAGGTAAAAGACACTGTTATTTTAAACCATTTCCTGACCCCTCTTATTTTAATAGGTCTATTTTTCCAGATTCATAGTATGTTAATTAATTTGTTTTTTTAAAATGTCAAGGGCCTTGTGGCTTTAATTATTTCCATGGAAATACCAATGCAAAGGAATTAATTTTGGTATAGAAATTATTTTAATTAATGTTTTTAAATGATTCTTTTTGTAAAATTAAAGGAGAGCTCAAGCTGAGCCTGTTAAAATGATCATATCCCAGATGGTTTCGTTTCCTTCCTCCTTACCTCCCTCCCTGCCTCTCTCCATCCTCCTTCCCTCCTTCTTTCCTTCCCTCCCTCCTTCCTTCCCTCCGTCCTTGCTTCCTTCCTTCCTTCCCTCACTTGCCAAATCCCACTATTCAAACCCAGCAGCATTTGTGGAGTTGCAGCTCTAAACTCTTGGCAGAGAACAATCTGAAGAATTGTTTCACTTCCTAGGAGAAGTGGGTGAGGAGTGGGATTCCTGGATGAGCCAGCAGACATCAGATACTGAATAAACTCTGCATTACCTGAGGCCTGGTCAGTGAGGTGATGCCCAGAGAGGTGCAGCACATGGTGGAGGAAGCCCAAAGTGTGGCCATATATATGTCATACCCTACTCCTGCTAATTCTTCCAGCCTACTCAGTTGTGGAATCCATTTCTGACCAGAGATAGGAAGTTAGGGATGAGCACACAGAGGAAAAATGGCTCACACTATTCCCTATACATTACCTGTCCTCAATGTGATCAGGGCCAATCTGGCCTCCTTCACTAAAACAAGTGCCAGGGATGGAGGAGATGGTAGGAGGAGGTGATATTTGTCCATAAAACAGCAAAGTGCCTTCTTGAGCCATTACTAAATCTAATGATCCTTTGCAAGGGGTAGATAGAGTCAAAAATAATGTGCCAGCTGGTTTAGGGTAGGGGTGGGATGCTGACTGCTAAACAATAGTGTGGGAAGACTCAACCCCACCTCATGCTACTGACTCACACAATCCCTTAACCTTCTGACTCAATCTAAAGCCAAGGAATGAGAGCAATACAACACAGACAGAAATTGAGGTTGGTAGTTCCAAGACTGGAATTCTGCCTCCCGCTTTCCATATACTCATCAAAGTGATCATTGCAACTCCTTCTCATTCCAGGGTGGTAATCCAAAACCCAGGATATTCAGGTCCAGGCTCCTAAGTTACTATGATCAGCCTGAACATTTAAGTATTCACTTGAAAGAATTCAGATAGGTATCAGCCCTAATGAAAAGTAGGACACAGACTTCCTCATAATAACAAAATCTCTTAAGACCCACTTTATTACAACATTTACAATATATTAAATCACATACTAAAATAATGAGTGAAATTTCATGGAACTTACAAAAAAAGATCTCTCCAAACTTTTCATCATAAGAAAATGGAAAATCTTCTCTTTAAAAGTGTCTTTAAAGTAATAGTAATTTTCTTTCTATGCTTTTTATACTGACATCTAACTTGTCCACTTTGGTTATGAGCAGGTCAAGAATGTCATCTTGCTTCTTGATTTTCATCTTTATTACCAAGGCTCTGTTCTTCAGGCAGCTTGTTCTGCTAAGGAGGAGACAGAAATTCAGAATGCTAACTAAAAGAGAGCTTTATTTATTTAAATGAATAATACTTGTAAGGATTTAGATCAAGCAATCACAGTAGTTGAGTAATAACAATATAATGAAGAAAAATGGGTCAATTGAAAAACATAGAGGAAAGATGAAAGTATATGTGCAATCACTCACCATAGACTAGCAATCTATACCCAATGTTAATAAACAGTCAACGAATCACAATTATTGATTACTCACAATATAATGTACTAAACCAATTAGATAGTACAAAGGAAAGAGAGAAAGAGTGTATTCACACTCACCAAACCGTGGGAAAACTCAACATCTGGTATTTCACAAGGCTTGGAATTCCCATTTAAAAGATGGCCAGAGTCCTGATTGGAAACAACACCTGGGTAGAGCATACTAGCAACAGCCCCTCACAGGGTACAATACAACACCAGTCCCTGGGTAAAATACAACCCCAGGTCTTGGGTAAAATACAACACCAGACAGAACATCCTTTCCTGGGTGAAGCTTCAACTGGCAGTTTTAGGGCTGCCCTTTTTAAGGGATTCTGAATCTCAGAACTCTTATCAATCTTGCAACTCATGAGTGATCAATGCATTCCAAGACAACAGTGACTGTCTGTGGAGAAGTAGCCAGCCAGCTCTCCTGAAGAGAGACATGAAATCTCAGAACTGCCCTAATTTATTCATGGGAAAGTTTTGACAAAGCTATCTCTGTGCCTGCAAGCATTGCCTTCAAAGATATCCTCCCACTGACCAGACCCCAGTTAACATTCCTTGGTGCCTGTGGGAAGAAGACTCCAGGCACCTCTACATTCTTTACTGTTGGTTCATAATTCTTAATCCACTCTTTATTTACATTTATATATTTATATCACAGCCCACTCCCAGGTACAGCTCATCTAGATTGCTGTGGATAATCTGGAGACAAGCCCGGAAGAATGGGTTCCTTGGTAAGCCTCGTACTTATGGCAGAGCTGGACCCTTCATTGATAGAGTCAGTTATACAGTTTTCTGAGGTTTGGGTGGCTGATCTAGTACTTTGACTGTTGTACATTACTTGTC
>JAQZBX010048058.1:0-20310 GCA_029593785.1 Cabassous unicinctus | reverse complement strand
AAAAAAAAAAAAGACCCCTGTGCTAGAGGTTCTAGCTAGAACAATCAGGCAAGAAAAATAAATAAGAGGTATCCAAATTGGAAAGGAAGAAGTAAAACTTTCAATATTTGAAGATGATGTGATCCTATACCTAGAAAGTCCCGAAAAATCTCCAACAAAGTTTCTAGAGCTAATAAATTACTTCAGTATAGTGTCAGGACACAAGATCAATACACAAATATCAGTGGTGTTTCTATGTACTAGTAATGCACAGTCTGAGGAGGAACTCAGGGAAAAAATTCCATTTACAATAGCAGCTAAAAGAATCAAATATTTAGGAATAAACCTAACCAAAGGACATAAAGCACTTGTATTCAGTAAACCATAATGCATTGTTAAAAGAAATTTTAAAAGACCTAAATTATTCAAAGAACATTCCATGATCATGGATTGGAAACTAATTGTCTTTAAGATGTCAATTTTACCCAAATCGATATACAGATTTAATGCAATCCCGATAAAACTTCTACCAGCATTTTTTGAACAAATGGAAAACACAATTATCAAATTTATTTGGAAGGGTAAGGGGTCTCAAGTAGCCAGAAACATCTTAAAAAGGAGAAGCAAAGTTGGAGGACTTTCACTTCTGAACTTTCAATCATATTACCTAGCTAAAGTAGTAAGAACAGCATGGTACTGTCATAAAGATAGACACAGTGAGCAATGGAACCAAACTGATGATCAGAAACAGACTCTAGCATCTATGGTCAAGTGATTTTTGACAAGCCTGTCAAATCCACCCAGCTGGGGCAGAACCTATTCAAGAAATGTTACTGGGAGAACTGGATATCCATATCCAAGAGAAAGAAAGAGGATCCCCACCTCATGCCTTATAAAAAATTAACTCAAAGTGGATCAAAGATCTAAATATAAAAGCCAGAACCATAAAGCTCCTAGAAGAAAATGTAGGAAAATATCTTCAAGACCTGGTGTTAGGTGGTGCATTCTTAAACATTATACCAAAAGCATGAGCAACGAAAGAAAACATAGATAAATGGGAACTCCTCCAAACTTAAAAACTTTGTGATTCAAAGGACTTCATCAAAAGGGTAAGAAGGCAACCCACTCAATGGGAAAAAATATTTGGAAACCACATATCTGATAAGAGTTTGATTTTCACTCTACTCAAAGAGATGATACAACTCAACAACAAAAGAGCAAGCAATCCAGTTTAAAAATGGGCAAAATACGTAAACAGACAATTCTTCAAAGAAGAAATACAAATGGCTAAAAAGCACATGAAACAATGTTCAATATCACTAGCTATTAGAGAAATGCAAATCAAAACAACAATGAGATATCATCTTACACCGCATAGCATAGCCATTATTTAAAAAACAAAACAGAAAACAATAAGTGCTGGAAAGGATGTGGAGAAATAGGAAAACTCCTTCACTGCTGGTGGGAATGTAAAATGGTGCATCCTCTTTGGAAGACAGTTTGGTGGTTCCTCAGAAAACTAAATATAGAACTTCCATATGATCCAGCAATTCTTCTATTGGTAATATATCCAGAAAAACTGAAAATTGTGACACGAATAGACATCTGTACACCGATGTTCTCAGCAGCATTATTCACAATTGCCAACAGATGGAAAGAATCCAAGTGTCCATCAACCAATGAATGGATAAACAAAATGTGATACATACGTATGAAGGAATACTATGCTGCATTAAGAAGAAATGAAATTGGGACACATGTGATAACATGGATGAATTTTAAAAGCATTATGCTAAGTGAAAAAAGCCAGACACAAAAGGACAAAGATTGCGTGGGCTCACTAATATGAACTAAATATGAAGAACAAACACATGGAGTTAAAACCTAAACTGTATGTTATTAGGAGATAAGAGGAGGGCTGTGAAGGTTTACTGATACTTAATGTATGTAGAAATTTTAATTACCTTGACTGTAATAATGTGGAAATGGATAGAGTTGATAATAACACATTATAGTGAGTAGCAGCTGGTTTATAAATGGGATTGTGGCTGAAAATTGTAGTCTAGCGATATAAATGTCAAATGAAAGAAAGCTAGAGAATAATGTAGGGACTGAATAACACAGTGAACCCAGAGGTAAATGAGTATTGTGATTAATAGTGCAAATTCAAGGAGGTCTTTCTGTGAACTAGAACAGATGTATGTCACTATTGCAGGATGGTGGGAATGTGGAGAAGCATGGGAAAAATGCAATCAATGTAACCTATTGCCTATAGTTAACAGCAATATTGTAATATTCTTGCATCAATGCCAAAGATGTATGGTGTTAATAATAGGGGGATATGGAAAAACTATACCAAATATATGCTAGAGGCCATAGTTAGTGATAACAGTGTGATGATATTATCTCATAATCTGTAACAAATATTCCAGAATGTTGTGGTGTGTTGATGAAGGGGTTTTGTATGGGAATTCTACACATGTACATGATTGTTTTCTAAGTTCATAACTTTTGCAATAAAAATATATTAAAAATTGATTCCCAGAATTACATGCCAAAATATTGACAGAAGATATGGGAATTACCAGCATTCCTTTTTTCCATTTATCTGTATTTCCCTAATGTTCTATAAAGACTATATATTGCTTTTGTAATTAGAAATAGATTAAATATGATTTATAATACATGTTGAAATAAATGTCAAATGTATTAGAGTCTTATGTAAAAGATTAAGTTAGAAAATATATGGAAGAAAAATTAAATTTTAAAGTCTTTATAAGTATGCATATTAATACAGCAATCATTAAAGAAAAATGTTAATAACAATTAAATAAGTGTAAAAAAAGTAAACAGAATTAAAGGATTTTAAAATGTAAAAAATCATTAACATTTTATCCATATCTACAACATGTCAAAAGTTTTCACAAATCAGAAGCAAAAAGCAAACACCCTACAAGAGAAATGGGAAAGTCCTGAATGGGCAATACAGATGAGAAGAAATGCAAATATTGAGATCTATATATATGTATAAATACCAATAGTCAGAGTATGTACACTTGAAATACTAAACAAATTATCAAATACATAATTTTGTGTTTTAATTTATAATCTCATGTTTGTAAAGGATACAGGGAATTATCATGATGGAAGGTATATAACCTGAAAGGACCTTTCCTAAGAGTTGTTTACCACTAAGAATCAAAAGCCCTATGAATCAACAGTTCTATCTCTAAGAATTCACCCTGAAAAAGTGATTAAAGGGATGTATAAAATTTGTAATTAATTATATTTACCATAATATTGTTTATAGCAGAAAGAAAAACTACCTCCAAACTCCCATAATAAGGCATTGGTTAAATAAGTGTGGTAAAGCATACATTGAGAAAATAGGCAGCCAGATTTAAAAAAACAAAAACAAATAAACAAACAAAAACTGTATTAGTCTGCCAAAGGGGTGCTGACGCAAAGTACCAGAAATCTGTTGGCTTTTATAAAGGGTATTTATTTGGGGTAAAAGAGTCCAACTCAAGGTTTCTTTTGCACCAAAGTCAGTTGCCATGTGTTGAAGCAAGATGGTCACTATTCTCTGCCTGGTCTCTCCTTCCTGGGCTTCCTCTTCTTCTTACCGCTCTGTGAGGGTCAGCTGTAAGCTTTCAGGCGAATGGCTCATCTCTCTCCCGGGCCCCAGGATCAAAAACAACAAAGTTCTCTCTCTTCCCATGTGTCTTCGTGAGTGAGTGTCTGTTTATATTGGCCCACTAAGGGGGCGGGAACCCAACCTAAGTCACGCCTTACTGACTGACGAGGTCGAATCAAAGCCCTAATTTTAACAGAAATTTAATCAAGGGCCCCTCAACTGAATCCAATATAATCAAAAGGGAATCACACCCAAAAGAATAGCTTAGTTTACAAACAAAATCTTTCTCTTTTAGTGATTCATAAAATAAGCTCAAACTGTCACACTGTTGTTAGAGATCATGCAATGCATGGGGGGAAAAGATTATGATTTCCAAATTTGTTAATTAAAATAAATACGAAGACCTAGTAAATAGTCAAGAAAAATGTTAACAACTTTATCTTTAGTAGTAGGATTATGACTTAATTCCTATTTTTTTCTCAGTATTTTTGTATTTTCCAAATTTTATGAAATAAATCATATTACCTTTACATTTATTACTGCTGCTAAAAGTATAATAATAGTAGTAGAACATAGCAACATATAACACTGATAATTAAATAACAAGTACAACAAATATCCAATTCTGTGGCCTAAAGAGAAACTTAGAGCCCTTAATTTGGAAATTGAAATAATGCCTTCTTTCTAAGGGTGTTGAAATATCTGTAGTATGCAAAAGTAGTTCCAGGAGACAGATAGCACTAAAATTTCACAAAAACTAATACCCCTTTAGTGAATAACTAAGCTCATTATTAGAGGGACGAGCACCTAACAGCATCTTTAAAAAGCCATGATTCTGCCTGGACCAAATCCCATATTTTCCACATTAGGTCATGCTCCTCCCCACAGGGTGGAGCTTCGGTGAGCTCAAAGTGAGAGTAATGCTGCTGAAGCTCCCTGCTGCCAGATCCCCCCACAGAGAAGAGTAAGAACCAACCTTGAGTAAAGCTGGTTATCCATTCTACAATAAGAACACTCTTCTTCCACCTCTTAGGGCCTTATGACCGCATGCAATCAGTGGCTCTTCAGAAAAATTGGGGACACCAAGTAAGGTAGTGCAACTTGTGCACAAAGATATTCAGCCAAGGGGGATATGTAAGAGCAGATGCCTAGCCCACACCCCTTCACCAGCCTTTGTGCCCTGGAGGAAATGATGCCCTGTAATAGTAATTCAACCACCCAGAGTAGATTCCATTTTGTAATTCTTTCTTGGAGAGGTAACCTTTTACTGATTCACAAAAAGGTGGTGCATGTGCTAACAGTGACCTTGAGAGAAACGCACTGTGACACGATCTTAGCTGTTCACTTTCAAACATCCCCAGTCTGTGAATCTTTCAGTTCACCATTTCAATTGCCCAGCCCTGAGTTCCATGTTCTCAGTACTATTTGGAGACAAGGTCTGAAAAATACTTGAACCTAACGTATTAATGATTAATATTTTAATATGTTTGTCCTCCTTGCATTTTTAATTGTGGACTTTGATTTGTTATTCCAAAATACTGAGAACCAGAGGAAATTTACTTTCCTCAAAGGCCCTTATGGAGGTGTTTTTCCCCTTAACCTTGCATCCCTACCCACATGGGTGCAGAGCCAGTCCCCCCAAATGTTTCCTTTTTAATGCAACAGCATACCTTCCTTTGAGTTGATCCAGGACCTATCCACAAAACTGCCTGGGTAAAACCATAAGTTGAATGTATAAAAACATGAATGTTTAAATACCTGACTATATGGTGGCTTTTAAAAGATTTTGGTTCAAATCCTGAACACTTACAGCTGTGTGACTTTAGCCAAGTCAGGTAGGATCATTCCTATTTGAAAAAAACAATTAGTAATACAACAGCAGCCATTTTAAATATCTGTTTCTGCAATTATCTATAGTACTGCTAGATTAATATGTAAATAGATGAGTAGTAACATAGGTACATTTGAAGCAGTACCAATCTTTGCAACAGAATTACCATGGGAAAATATTTCTTTAACATTAAGATTCCTTCTTGACACCTATTCATTGAATTACTCATTTTAATTGAGAATTATAGAACCACACAGGGGGTATCATTGTGCTGAGATCAAAGTGACTGAAGTTTTCATAGATGGTTTTTGTGTGGTAGGTTGATGATAACATGCTCCAGCTTAATTTAATAGATTAAAAAGTTCTGTTTTTTACATACATAAAATAGATTAAATATTGTGTACTTGTCACAGCCAAGGTCTAAATTTTATTTCTAATTTCCATCTTCCACTAAAGTTTTCACAGAACCTTTCATCAATACAGTATCCTATTTCTTGACATTTTTGTCAGAGTCTGATTTTTAAGTTGTTCCTATTAACTTCAGGAAAACACACTCCTACTCATATTTCCTATAGATCCTGAAATTTTCCATAATCCTATTGCCAAATTATATTGTGAAAAGCTTTCTTTGTAAATAAAACAGAAAGCCAATAAAATGTGTAAAGAAAAGGTTAATGGCATTACAAGATCAGTATATATCAAAATATTTAAACCCAGACTATGAGTTAACACCTACACAAACATAAACATTTATATCTTAAAACTAATTGGGCACACTGCAAGAGGTTGCTCAAAAATGAGATAGCAAAGAAACATGAAAAAATTACTAGGTATTAACAGCCTAGAATTTCAGACATTTTGAAGAACATTAGTAGGAGCTGTGGGAATGATATAATTCATACTTTTTTCTTTGTAAAGATAAGGAACCTGTGACCCAAAAAGTTTAAGTATTTTGCTCCAGTTCAAAAAAGGGTTATTATCAGAGCCAAATCAGAACACTGATTCCTCTCTGAAGATATTTCTATACTCTGTGATGCTATTTTAGATCTGGGTTCAACTTGAGGAAAGCAAATGAAAAGACATGTTGATAGAAAGTTGAAGTTAAAGAAGGGCAATGAGTGGAAGTCTATCAGAAGGAAAGAAGAACTGAATAAGCTAACATAAAAATTCTTCATCCTCGTTCTACTCACATGAAACTTTCTCAGACTATTTTCATTTCTTTTTCTACTTTTTGGGTTTGTATCTTTTTAAAAAATCCATCTCATGACTTTGGAAGAAGTCCCATTCACATTAATTTCCCATTTCAAATGGTTCATCACTTTTAAACCATTTTCAAAATTTTATCTTTTATTGGAAATTTACTGCAATAATAAAATACTTAAGTTATTGAACAACCTGTGCTTCTAAATGAAGACCACAGTTTGATGACCAACTATCACTGTTACACAAGTGCTCCTCCCTCACAGAGCCACAATACTGTGTTCCTTTTGTGCTACTTACTGTTCTAAAGAATGTGGAGTTTGAGTTCAAGGCCTGGTTCAAAAATTAATAGCCATGCCTCATTGGGCAACTTACTCTTTGCTTTAGTTTCTTCATCCATTAAATAGGGATAGTAATACTAACTACCTCATTAATTATTTATTGATTAACTCATTAATTAACTACAGGTTAATGCCTGTAAAACATGCTTGGTACATTGTAAGCCATTGGTAAGTTTAAATATTATCATTAGTTCATATTCAGCTATGCATTTACTGAAATGTCACCTCTAGACAGAAAGCTCTTTGAAAGCAGGAGCTAGGTTTGACTCACCTATCTATGTTTTAGCACCTAGCATGGTGCTTTACTCAAAAGAAATATTCAATTTGTAGTGCAGTCCCCGTGGGAAAGATATTCACCAAACGTATTTCCTCTTCCTGGGCATACAGCTAAATTATTGTTCCCAGTCCTTTGTCTCACAGTGGAGTGATCTGATTAGCTTTCACCTGTGGATTATGGACTTAAGTGAGTTGTTCCTTCCAGATTGAGTCAGTGACAAGTTGGTGTGACATCTTATGCTTTCCCTCTTCTTGATTTGTTGGTTGGATATTGAATTCCAGGCATTGCAGATGGTGTGGCCTGCATCAGCCTGGCTCTCTAAATGACCTATTTAAACCAAACTCCTGCCCCTCCAGCCTGCACTGAACTATGAGATGAGAATGGGGAAAAAGACTCTGATGTGTTAAGCAACTTAGATTTTGTAGTTGTCTGTTTCAGCAATTGGACTGCCCTGGATAGTACAGTCCCTATCAGCTATGTATGACTGGTAAAAGGAGAAAAAAGGAAACAGCCATTGAGAAAGAAGTTTGATGTGTTCAGTCTTCCTAGCACCACTTCGCCAGAAACTACTTCCTTCTTAATGTTTCACTGATGTTCACAGTGGCATTATTCACAATTGCCAAAAGATGGAAGCAATCCAAGTGTTCATCAACTGGTGAATGGATAAACAAATTATTGTATATATGTACAACAGAATATTATTCAGCATTAAAAAGGAATGAAGTTCTGATGCATGCAACAACATGGGGAAAACTTGAAGACATCATGTTGAGTGAAGTAAGTCAGGTACAAAAGGAAAAATATTGTATGATCTCACTGATATGAAATAATGAGAATAAGCAAACTCACTGACTCAGAATCTAGAATACAGGTTACTAGGGGACAGGGTTTGGTAGAGAATAGGGAGTTAATGCTTAAAATATACAGAGTTTCTATTTGAGATGATGGAAAAGTTTTGGTAATGGATGGTTGTGACTGTAGCACAACACTGTGAACATAATTAACAGCACTGAATTATATATTTGAATGTGTTTAAAAGGGGAAATTTTAGGACGTATTTATGTTCCTAGAATAAATTTAAAAAAAAACCCATGGGACTATACAACACAAACATTGAACCCTAAGTTAAATCATGGAATACAGTTAATAGTACAATTATAAAAATGTGCTTTCATCAATTGTAACAAATGTATCATACTAATGCAAGGTGCTAAAAATAGGGTGATATATGGGAACCCTGTATTTTATGCATTTTATGAAAACCACAAATTCTCTAATAAAAAAGTAAAAGCAGCCCGAGTTGCTTTGTCCATCAACAGATAAACGGATAAGCAAGATATGTATACACATACAAAGGAATATTATTCAGTTGTAAAAAGCAATTGAGTTCTGATACAAGTGACAACATGAATGACCCTTGAAGACATCATGTTGAGAAAAATAAGCCAGAGGCAAAAGGACAAATATTGTATGATCTCAGTTATATGAAATAAGCAGAACATGCAAATTCATAAAGTCTGAACTAGAATATAGATTACCAAGGATGGAGTGGGGCAGGGAAATGGGGTTTAATGTCCAATTTGGTAAGGAGTTTCTCTTTGGGGTGATATAAAAGTTTTGGCAATGGATGACGGCGATGGAGTCACAATGTTGCAACTGAAATTAACGTTACTTAATTGTATATTTGAAAAGGGATAAATGGAAATTTTAGGTTACATATATTATGACAAAAAACACATAGAATTGTACAACACAGAGAGAGAACTCTAATGTAAACAGTGGCTGGCTAAAGTTAACAGCATAATTATAATTATATTATTTCAATAACTATAACCAAGGTGCCACACATGTCAAATGATAATAATAGGGAAAATGGTATGTATGACAGGAGAGACTATAGGACCTCTGTACTTTCTGAATGATTTTTCTGTAAACCTACAACTACTATAATTTTTAAAATAAGAGCTCAAAAACCATTGCATAGTATAAACTGTTTATTTTCTTTATAATCATAGCATGTTTGAGACACTTGGTAAATATCAAGTAAACCACATATTAAGTTAAAAATTCAAACCACCAATTTTCTGTTTGCCTTAATTGAACCTTAAAAAAAGACATCAGACTCATCTTCCTGAAACATAAATCTTACCATGATACTTTCTTATGTAAAAACCTATAATAGTTCTCACTTGCCAACCTGATGTCCTGGCACCTATGTGTTCTGGCCCCACCCTACCTCAACCTTTATGATAGAATGATATCATGGTTAAAAACCCAAAGCCTGGGATGAGAGTTCTCATATTTGAATCCCATTTTTCCCCCAATTGTTTGTATAATCTTGAGCAAGAAACATAAGCTCTCAAACCTCAGTTACCGTATCTAGAAAGATAGAAATATCTCACAAAGTTAAGATATTTTAAAGTACCCAATGTGCTTAGAACAGCATCTGACATAGTAAATGATCAGTGATGTTAGTTATTATTGTGATTATACAATATTATCAAATCAAATTTTATAACACAATTTATGTTCAAGGCCCTATGTCAGGTGTGTGGGTGGAACAACAAAATGTAAGGCATAGCTCTTGCCTACAAGAACTCATCAGGTCAGGGAGAAAAGCTTTAAACTGGGAAAATATTAGTTTTAGTAGGTGCACAGTATATGTTTAATTTAATTGAAAACTTTAAACTAAGGCATATGCTATGCTTTAAATATATTCCTTGAAAGCATGCCTCATACCCTAAGCCCCTTTTCATAAAAAGTTTATTAAGTTAGGTTTTTTAACTACATATTCAGCATTTCACCTAAAGGAAAAAAAGGCATTTTTATCTTCAGAGATTTAAAAATGTTTAATATCAGAAATGGTATTTTAGAAAAAGTTAATATCAATTAGCTGTATCCTAAATTTGAGACTTGCTAAAGCTTATTCTTGCTAAGTGTATTCGTTAGGTATGCAAACAAGAAATAAACTATGTGATATTTTTTCTCTGCAAAGAGTATTTTCTACAGTGATTTGTTGCAGATCAGCTCACTCTGAGATTAAATATGCAAAAGGATAGCTTTTCCCATATTTTATTCCTTTAGAATATTTTAATAAAAGAGTACTATTTCTGCTATGAACAATTTCATGTTTTTTAACCTGCAATGTCCTTTTCCTGATTTTACTTTACTACTTCTGGTTCTATCACCTTGAATCAAAGCCTCCTCTTGCTATTTTTTCAACCTTTCAAATACTTGTAGACAATGATAGAGGTAGGGAGAATGCCAGCAAACACAGTTCCAAGACCTCTTTGCCCCACCAGCACGCAACTCATTTAATAGTATACAAATGATTTAACAGTAATACCAGCTGAGTTCCCACAGGAAATCATTTCCATTCCCACCACTGCTTGCAGATAGAGGTCATGTTTCCCTCTTTCCTTAGTCACTGCTCAGCCAAACTATTCATATTTACATAATTCTCCCAGTAGTGTTAGGTAAACTTTTTGAAATCAGAGCAGTTTGTAGAGTTGCACATCTAGAAAGGGTTGTAGAATGGGAGGGTTGAAGAGATCATGGGCCAGGGTATGGATATATGGGTATTGCCCCTGTCCTGGATATTCTCCTTTTGCCCCTTCAGATCCACTCTTCACCTTCATCTACCCTGCTCTGTGGCCTTAGAGCAGGGGTTCTTAACCAGGGGAAGGGTTCTGTGGAAAGATTTCAGGGGGTCCATGAGCTTGAATTGAAAAAAATCAATGTATTATCTTTATTTTCTCTAACCTCTAACTGAAATCTAGCATTTCCTTCACTTGTGAATGTGTGTAATACATTGCAGTAGTATTCATTTCATATCACATTATAATTGTTGCATATCTCAAAATATCGCTTACACTCATCCATACTTCAAAATTACTGTAGTTATTTGACCCTACACTAGCTGTGTCATAAAACTATCTGCCGCTAAGTTCTGGGAAGATGTCTGAGGTTTTCACCTAACTGGCAAAGGTCTTCGTGGAACAAAAAAGGTTAAGAGCCCCTTCCTTAGAGGCTGACTTGTGTGGATCAAACTAACAGGCTCCCTTATTCTCTGACTTTCTGATGGGTTTGGTCAAACTGTGGCACTGGGAAGATAGGAGGGCAGGAAGAAATTGATGTTGGGATATTTATTCTCTGGCTCCTTTTCTGCTGTGCCTCAGGTTAGCAGTGATTATATTCCTATAACAACAGCCACAGCTTTTATGAGGGCCATCTCATATTTAACAATACTCCCTCTGGATTTTTGTAACAGTTCCTTCTCCTTCCCTCTTTAGACCTTGGGTTGTTAACATCTCTCCTCCATGGCTAGTTCCAGGGTGATTCATCATCCCTTGTTAGTGTTCTTTAATCCTATCCATTTCTTGGTAAATAGTACCATCACTGAAGTCTCTTCAACAATTACTCCTTGTGAGTGTGTTCTCTTCTCTTTGGGACCCTGGCTGATATTGCTCTAAATCTGGATTATACAGAGAATGCCAGATAATCTCAACCCGGTCAAAACTGGTAGATACTCTAGATGGCATCTAAATAACAAAAGAAGACTGAGTTTTTTCTTCTGAAAACTCAGTGAAATTATTGCATTATTGGGAGTGGGGAAATAAGTGCATATTTAAGGCAGTATTGCTCAAGGGGCAGGGGAAGGGGTGGAGATTAGCAGTCTACTAACTCCAAAGCTCCTCTGGGAGTTTATTATTTCTATCATGTGTTGAGATTCTTTGGCATTACTCTCAAATGTCAATTTGACAGGACTAGTACAAGTATAATGGCAATAATGCTGGCCTGGAAGTCACAAGCCCTGGCTCCAGACCCAGCTCTTTCATGAATGAGTTGTGTGATCTTGGACAAGTCGCTTAATTCCTCTGATTTCTTGTTTGTTTGTTTGTTTTCTATCTTCAATAGGATAAAGCTGTAATTCAGTTCTTGACATATCTTTAATATAGGCACGGTCCTTCCTCTTTGACAGTGAAATCTGCTAGTGAATTACCAGCCTGATCATATGTGCCAAATACTGAAGTCCTTCTTTTCAGCCCATAAACCATTCTACTTTGTCTTGAATTACAGTCAGTGAGGAGGAGAGGGCCTGCCTTGCAGAATGAGCAGTTATCTACTCAGCTTATATAGACAGACACTCTGTACCTGATGGGGTAGTATTGATGAACTGAGACTTGTGCATGAATCAGGGCTCTTTCTTTGCCTAGGAGATGGACCAGCTCTAAAGTAGCATCCTCTGATGCCTGTCCTCTAGATGAACAGCATGACTATCTGATACAATCATAATCAAATCCTTTCTCAATAAGCTAAGCCTTTTTTACAACCCTGTGTTTTTTAACATACTATTTCCTCTGCCCCAAATGCCTACATTCCAGTTGGCAAACTCCTCCTTCTCCTTCAAAACCTCTCATTCAAATATCATTTTTTTCTATGAAACATTTTGCTGCACCCTACCCCGTTTCTGTTCTCCTGCAGCACTGCCCTCCATGTCTCCTATGTCTCCTATTATTCAAATACTTTGTATTGTACTTATCTGTACTTAACTTATAGCTCACCTCCCACCAGCCCAATGGACCATAAGCTCCTCTGCATGATCTTTATTGCCCATAACAGAATCTGGCATAAAAATCTACACAATAATTGATAAAAAAAAAAAAAACTTTAATGAATGCCTGAATAAATGAAACATCTTTTCAAAGACAGAAAAAAAGCTTTGGCTTTTTCATAAGATCAGTGAAACTGTCTTAGTGTGGATCACTCTAAAAGGAGAGACACAGCTGTCCTGGTCAGGAGCTGCAACAGCAGTAAAACAAGAAACCACAAATGGTCAAGTGTCCCAAAATCTAAGTGGCAGAAGAGAGCTATAATATCTTAGAAACAAAGCTAACCCATAAACAGAGGAAGAGCTAAGGATAAGATAATAATAAGGGGAGAGGGATGGGATGCATTAAGAAAAATACTATTTGGTGGTTGTCATTTCCCCAGAAAAAAGCCAAACAGATTAGACTGGGCTGGGGTGCAAAATAAGTACATAGTCAGCTGCCTTTACCTCAGCAAATCTCTTATTAGGCCTAAATATGTTGTTGCTACTACTCTAGTGCAAAACACCCAAGATGTCAATTAATTTTTATCATTGGTTTATATGTTATGAGCTCTAAGAATACAAAGATTAATAAGATACAGCTCCTACCTTGCCTTTGAGAATTTCATAGTCTATCTTAGGAAACATAAACAATTTAATATAATTCAATATTGATAAATATTGTAAGAAAGGTATGAAGAGTTAGAAACATAGATGAAGAAGTGGTTAATTGTCAGTGCTGTTGGCCATGGAGCTTTTCTGGGGGAGTTGAGTTTAGAGCTGGGTAATGAAGTATAAATACACATTTGCAGGAAGAGAAAGAAAGGGGAACAGAATATGTCAGGGAGTGAATTAGCCAATGCAAGGAGATAGAGAAGAGCACATCATAAGGAATATAAGGGATGTGACCAGAGATGAATTTAGAAAAGTGAGGCAGGAATTCTGTTGGTAAAGCCATTCAAGCCATCCCGGAATCACTGAGAAAGGACTTTGTCTATGTTAGGCATTCATGATTCAAATGTGAAAAACGCTCTTCCTTGCCTTAGGAAAGAGCACAGAGTAAGCTATTTGGTTATTTTTCTTATTTCTGATTTACATGGTTCCTCTGCCTCCTCCATCTTGATTCCTTCCACTAGCCACTCACTCTGTAATCTTAATCCCTATCCTTCTCCTTGTTAATGCATCATCTTACTGTTGTCCAATTATCTGTCAGTTCTTTATCTGTTGGCTGTTTAAATATGATTTTTAAATCAAATAAATTGTAGGTAAGTATATATGAGTCCTCCATTCGCCCAGTGTCATTGCTTTATGTTTTGAGGAGATAAACCTAAACTATATTGAGACACACTCACTTATTAGCTTGTGAGAACCAAGTGCTTAGTTTAATAATGCACTACCTAGGAAAATCCTAAAACCAAAGCTTACAATTATTTTTATTGTGGCTGAACAGGCTTTGGTAAGATAAAAAAGAATTTCAGATTTGGATTGTTTAAATAATTGAGATTTTCAATGAAGAATACACTATGTTAATTAAGATTTTCAAAATTAGTTTGTAATTGGTATATTTTAAAGCTTTTTGAAAGTTTTCTCCAGTCTGTTACTTTTTTCATTTATGTTTTATTGCTGCTCTTGTCACTATGTATTTGTAAAAGAACAGAATAACATTTTATCGCTGCTGGTGCCACACTTGAAACTACATGTGTTTGTTATAAGGTATGGGAGACATGCAGCAATACTGTTGCTTGAACGCTAATTTTATTTCATTTTATTTTTTACTTTTTGGGAGTATTTTAAGAACATCAGAAGAAGCACAGCTTAAAATCTGCTCAAATCTTTATGTTTTTTTCCCCTCATGTATGACTGAGCTACTTAAGGAAGCAAGCTAAAAATTGTCAGAATATTGTCAGGAGCAATACACGCAAAAGCCAATCTAGTTTCTCCACCCTTATTAGCTTTTCTACTTTCCATGCCAAAATTATTTCTGTCAATATTTTAATTTCAACTAGATGGAGTGTAAGGAGTGAGTGACATCTAAGCAGATGGTTGTCAGAAAACTGATGTCTGCATACAGTGGTGTGATTAAGAATTAGGAAATAAATATATGCAGCTAGTTGTAAATACCTAGCATTTTCTCTATATCCCTCCTCAAGGAACTCAATCTTACAGATTATGTTATGATTAATAAATATTTATATTCTGAGAGTATATTTTAATAAATGAATAAGCTATTACAGAAGCATTGGCTACACCTTTAAGAGCCAATAAAAAAGTAAGCCTAGGTGGACATAAATATGACCTTAAAAATCATTATTTGGCTTCCTTATTAACTTTCCAAACACCTTGAAAGATGTGTCAGCTGCTTAAATAGAAAGAAGTGTAATTAGAACCACCCAAATTATTTGCCTGTGGTTGTTAGGGTCAGAGAGGACCATCCCAAATCAGTGCACTTTATACCATGTTGAAACTTCAAATCAATACACAATTTTGCCCTTTAAATTTTTGTTTGTTTGTTTTAGGGGTCATTGTTAGATATGGACAGAGAATGTGGTCTATGTAGAAGCTTTGAAAGTTTTTTGACCATGATCCACAGTCAGAGATGCATTGGAATACAGAATATTCATATACTTATAAAATACACATAGCAAAGTTTTCACAAAACAGTATTTGCAATTACTAAATGTGGTGTACACTGATAATTTCTATCCTACATATTTTTAATATTTGGATCCTACACACTGGGTCTTTTATTTCCTGTGGCTGAAAAAGATCTAAGATATGAAGTTTTAAAAGATTGTGATATTATAGAATAATAATTTTTAAAAAGGCATGGTATGCAGCACTAATGTAAAAAAAACAACAACATTGTATCTACAAAACTTTCACATGACAAAATTTATTTACACTAAAAACTCTAGGCCAGGAGTAATGAGCAGGATTCTTAGCCTAACGTTGTATAATGCTCTGACCTCAATGGCTGCAGCCCAAAGAATAATTTCTATCCAAATTCCAATTTGGCTGCAGTTTATCTTGAACAGTGTTGAGCAGATTTAAGTAAGTAAAAGTCTGGGAACAGTGGTTAAATCCCTAATCAAATTTTAGGAATCTCTAGAACAGAGGGTACCTTTCTCTTTGGCTCACAAATGAAGAGGTTTGGTCACATTTGAGCTTGTATTTCTGAATTTCTAGCCCTCTGGGTCCTTACTCCTATCTTTTTCTTCTCAACCCTTTTTTGTTTTCTCTATTCTTTATAGGTTCTCTTCTCTCCTACTCTAGGTAAGTTTTTTATTTTCCTTCATACTCAGTATACTCTGTTCTCATCTCTCCTGGGTCTGATTCCTTTCCTGTTTTTGACGTTTTTTGTCTTTCCTTCCTCATCTGTGTCTAGGATTTGGTTGCTTTATCCTTCTCTCCTTTAACTCACATTAATATATATACAATTGACTTTTTTAGGGTTTTATATAACAAATATATATAGTGAAGTTAAATTAATAACACCTACTTTTAATTACAACAAAACAGATTAGTTGAATATCTTAATTATTCTCTGATGTATTTTTTAAATGTAAATTGCTGCTTTTTACAATGTAGTATTTAATTGATAATCCCCAAGGGTCAGAGACACTTGATAGAGAAACTTAAAAAGTTCCCCATCCCTCCTTTACACAGCAGCCCCTTTCTTTAGTGGTTTTATATATTAACTTATTTGGCAGGAAAGAGGGGTGTTCAAAGAAACTGAGAAACTTAAAATTAAGGTGATGAGAATTGATGCCAACTGAATATCAATCAGAAATAGAAGATGAATATCTTTGATGTTTTAATTGATGCCAATGGAAAATTGAAGTTGATTTAAAATGTGTTCCCATACATTTTAAAAAGAGATACATCAAGAATTTTGAATATTATGGTTTGATAATATGGAACATTTAAGTATCTCTTATCAAAAATATGGCCAGGACAAACTCAGCATATAAATGCAGTAACTTCTCCCCCGCATGGGACATGACTCCTGGGGATGAGCTTCCCTGGCACCAAGGGATTGCTACCAAGTACCAACAAGCAATTAAACTGGGAAAAAAAAAAAAAAAAGACCTTGACCAAAAGGGGGAAAAGGTAAAGACAAATGAGTTTACATAGCTAAGACACTTCAAAGTGAGTCAGGAGGTCATTCCAGAGGTAACACTTATGCACGTCTCAGCAGGATCTCATCGACAGCCAAAGTAGATAGTACCCAAAATAGTGGGGCTCCTGAGGGCTCTGGAAACATCCAGACACAATAGGCAGGACAGACTGCTCAGGATTTTTGTCCCTTGCCAGTGATCCCTACCTTGGAATTTATGCTCCCTAGTGTGACAGAGTTGGGCTCAGTTGTGGTTTCCCTACACATGGCTCTTCTGTCCTTCCATTTGAACTTATAATTAGTACTAAAGTTAGTAGGTGTATGTCAAAGAGACTTAAAACTTTGGGCTGTCCATGTGCCAGCTGCACCCTGAATCTCAATGGAGTTGCAACACTTACTCTCCAGTTCATTGGATTCACCCAGGACAACTAATCAGGAGGGGATGATGGATAACCAACATACCAAGAAACCGAGAGTATAAACAACTGCAAGCAAGAGAGACCCATCCATCAGCTATATGGGATCAAAGCCACCCCTCAACTAAAGGTGGAGTGGGCATCACCATCCCAGAATCCTCAGGACTCAGGAATGAACTATGGGCTAGAATAAACTTATTGTTATTCTACTATAGACTTATTGTGATTCTAGCAATGGAAGAAATATCATTGATATGGAGGCAGTGGCCACTGGAGGTTCTAAGGGCAGGGGGAGGGAAAAACAGGTGTAATATGGGGGCATTTTCAGGACTTGGGAATCATCCTGAATGCCATTACAATGACAGACACAGGCCATTATATATCTTGCCATGACCTACAGAATTGGGTGGGAGAGTGTAAACTACAAACTATAATCCATGCTTAGTGGCAATGCTCCAAAATGTGTTTATCAATTGCAATGAATGTATCACACTAATGAAAGATGTTGCTAATGTGGGAAAATGTGGGAGGTGTGGGCAGCAGGGCATACCAGAATCCCCTATATATTCTCTGTAACATTTTTGTAATCTAAGCATCTTTTAAAACAATGAAAAGAAAAAAAAATATGGCCATGATAGCTAAGGTAACTAAATTTGTATCAGGCAAAATTTTTCCCTGTGTGGTTTTTTTGTTTGTTTGCTTGCTTGTTTGTTTGTTTTCACCTTTCACTGTGTTTCTCTAAATCTGATGTACTCACTTTACCTTCTCCAAGCCCCAAATGCCACAAATTCACCCCAAGGCCTATTCTAATACTGCCCAAATTCCCTTCTCTTCTAACATCTGAATTAAAATTGCCATTTTCTGAAAACTCAGAAAGCAATCCATAAAGAGGGGTTTGGAACATTATTGAGATTTAAGGAATTTCCATTTAGGTGTAAATGTGCCATGCTGTAATTTATCCTCCACAGGAACCTCAAACAACAACAAAGATAGTTAAAAACACTCTTGAGCTGGATTTTATTATTCTTGCTACCATAAGCCCCCTGAACTGCACCACAATTCTTCAGTGGGAAAAATAAAGAAAGTCAGTTATGTCAAACTAGAGCCCATATATATATGCATATTCATGGAAATTTGAAAAAAAAAAAAAACTTTTCCTTAAAAGGAAAGGCGTCATGCTAGATGGAATTGATCACCCCATTTCTGCATCACTCACAGTGTCCACATTTTTAGCCATACAATTGTGCAGCTTCTCCCACAAAAAAAACAGAATACATTTCTCTCACTCTGGCTCACATATAAGACTTACTTCAATTAATGGGATGTTCCAATGCAAGAAGGCATCTAAAATATGCTTGCATGGTTAGGTATGCTTCCTTATTTGTGTGCCATCACCACGAGAAGAGCTTCCCCTGGGTAGGCATTGCCCTCTCAATCAGGGTCCCAAAATGAACACTCATGGAGCATACCTGAGGCAGTGAGACCCACAGCCTGAAGCTGCTCAGCCCAGACCAAACTAGTTCACCAACCCCCCAGCCAACCTGCAGTCATGTGAAAAGCCCAGCTTTATAAGCAGAGCTACCCTAGCCAATCTGCTGATGTGTGAGAAGTAAATGTTTATTATTGTTATATGTCGCTATAATTTTGTGTGGTTCTATTTAAATTATGCAGCAACAGCTGACTTACCATTCACAGGAATAAAAGCAGTTTAAGAGTTTAAAGGACCTAATATAATCTAGGAAGTGGCAAAAGTACCAATTTATAGTAGATACTAAAATGTCAAGTTTTAATTTCTAAGTTGCCATTTAGATATTAGTAAAAGAATGAATAACTTATAAGTTTATAGGTTGGGGATCGAATAACAGAAAACCTGATTAATCAAAAATAAAAAAATAAAGGAAAGTTAGAAAAAATAAAGAACAGGCAGGACAAATATAAGATTATTAGTATAAACTCAAATGTAATAGTGGCAAACAAATGTAAACAAACTGAACACTCTAATTAAAAGACTAGTATTGCCTGACTGGATAAAAAATGAAATTCAAACTTAGGCAGCTTACTAAATATTCAACTTAAACATAACGATAGGTTAAATGTAACTGAATGGAAAAGACTTTTCACGTGCACACTGACTAAACAGAAGCTGGTGATGATACACTAATATTACATAGAATAAATTTTAAGGCAAGAAGTATTACTAAGGCAGAGAGAAAGCTAAAAAAGTTAAAGGAGCCAGCCCACCAAGAAGATATAAAGATATAAATCTAAAGATATTCTAAATTTTATGCACCTAATAACATTGTTTCAAAATTTATAAAACAAAAATGGACAGAACTAAAAGAAGAAATAGAAAAATTCGCAATCATAGTTGTTTTAGTTTCCTGGCTATTAAAACAAATACCATGCAATGGGTTGGAGACACAATGGGCATTCACTGGTGAAGGTTTTGAGGCTAGGAGAAGTCCAACTTCAAGCTGTCATGAAGGTGATGCTTCCTCCTAAAAGACTGTGGCATCCTGGGGCCAGCTGTCAGCAATCCTTGGTCCTTGCCTTTTTGGTCACATGGCAATGCACATGGCAGTGCCTCTCCTCGATTCCCTGGGTTCTGTTGACCTCCAGCTTCTGATTGCTGCCTGTGGCTTCTCCCTCCGTGACCTTCTCTATAAGTCCTTCCGTAATAGGAATAAGACCCTTCCTGATTCAGTTGGGCCACAACTTAACCCAAGTAACCTCATCAAAAGGTCCTACTAAAAGGGTTACCACCCACAGGAATGGAATACGTTAAAGAACACTTTTTTTCTGGGATGCATTGCTCCAAGCCACAATAGTGGAAGATAAACATACTTGAATCTATAAAATAAGCATTGTCAGCTTTCACCAGGGAAACAGCACCGACAGGATATATATATTATATATTATGTT
>JAQZBX010048057.1:0-20307 GCA_029593785.1 Cabassous unicinctus | reverse complement strand
ACGGTGGGCTGATGCAGCAAGACCTCACAGCAAGGGGGAGATCACAGCAAGGGGGAGATAAGGAGACACAGAAAAAACACACAGCAAATGGACACAGCAAACACAAGCAGCAAGGTGGGGATAAATAAATAAATAAATAAATCTTAAAAAAAAAAAAAATTCACTTAATAAATCATAAGAAAAAAATCCCACAACCTAGAAATAGCCATCACATGTAAGTGTTTCTAGAGCATCTTTTATGTGCTTAGCATTGATGCTAAAGACAATCTTAATAGCCTCCATTGCATAGTGCAATACAAGTCACAAATCCCTTTCGTGTTCAACTCGTGTAATCAGATTGGGAATTATTATCCCTATTTTACAGATAGGGAAACAGAGTCGAGAGAAATTAAGCGATTCCTAGGCCACACAACTGTAAGGAAGGCAGAGGTGGGAGTAGCCCAAGGCATATGCCTTCTTTTTCTTTCCGCTATATTTCAGAAATACAGAAAAATTATAATGCGAAAGTCCTGCCCTCAAAAAGTTTATTACATTTCTAGTGGGTGGATTGGAACTTCTTAAAATATGAAACAATTAGAGATCCATTTAAGTCAAAATGATTCAACTGCCCCCATTTTGTGACACCGAATGGAAATAGAGGGTGCAGGAGGATGGGGAATGACAGGTATTGACAAGAGGTGTTGATGAGATTTTACCTGCAGGCCATGGAGAAGCAGAATGGAAGGGGCTGGCCCTGCCATCAGGAGAAGGGGGAGCTGGGGCAGGGGTGGTGAGGACAGCAGCAAGGTGAGGGTCCCCTGGAGGTACGGGCAGCAGTGGAGGTGGTGCCGGCAGTGGGGACCGGGACCACGAGTGCTCGTGACTGTGCCGTCCCCTAGGTGCGCCGTCACCGCAGCATCCACGAGGTGGACATCTCCAACCTGGAGGCGGCCCTGCGGGCAGAGGAGCCTGGCGGGCAGGCCTACGAGACACCGCGGGAGGAGATTGCCCGGCTGCGCAAAATGGAGCTGGAGCCCCAGCACTATGATGTGGACATCCATAAGGAGGTGAGTGGGGTCCAGGAGGGGTGTGAGGCAGAGGCCCAGGGGTGGGGTGCAGACGGTGACCCCAGTCCCCCCACAGCTCTCCACCCCAGACAAAGTCCACATCCCCGAAAGGTACATTGACCTGGAGCCCGACACTCCCCTAAGCCCTGAGGAGTTGAAGGAGAAGCAGAAGAAGGTGGAGAGGATCAAGACACTCATTGCCAAATCCAGGTAACAGGCCTGGGGAACCCAGGCACCTCTGCCCTCCCTGGCACCTTGGACACCTGGGCACTAGTGCCTCTAAATCTCGTGCTCCTGACCCGTGTCCTTGGGGGGCCCTGGGCCTGCCCAGGGGAGAGCAAATGGAGGCAGTGGCTCAAGGCAGCAGGCTGGGCCCAGGTGTCTGGCAGGGGCAAGAGTGCTGCCGTCCTCATGCACATATCATCGAGACAAAAATGCTGGGTTGCCCTCTGGTGACTTCTTTCCCCCTTCAAGGCTGCCCTGAACGTTCACTTGAACCTTTGAATTCATTTGAAAATGTTCAGGGTAGGGGTCCCCTCGTGTTTTGCCAGGGTCCCGCTTACCCCTGGGGACAGCCTTGCTGGGAACCAGAGACTGCACATTCACCGGCCCCTGGTCCTCCCCGCCAAGCTCAGTCTGCAGCTGCCCCCGCCCCCCCAAGCCAATTGGACAATCCTGTCCCTCCCTCCATGTCTGTGTGTCTGTGCCTCTTCAGTATGCAGAACGTGGTGCCCATCGGCGAGGGGGACTCTGTGGATGTGTCCCAGGACTCAGAGAGCCAGCTGCAGGAGCAGGAGAAGCGGATTGAAATCTCCTGTGCCCTGGCGACCGAGGCCTCACGCAGGGGCCGCATGCTGTCTGGTGAGAGGGGCTGGGCCTTGCTCCGCCAGGGAGACCCCAGGGAGACCGGCTGACTAGGCATAGGGAGAAGGCGCAGCGCTGCGAGGGGGCAGGGGCAGGGTGAGCATTTATTGAGCACCAGGTACTGTGCCAGGCTCCAGAGGGATGCAGATGAGCCAGAGTTGCCAACCCCCAGGAGCTCAGAGCTACAGATGCTTCGGGAGGAATGGCCGGAGGCCTTGCGGAGAGCACGGGGGTGCCATTCTGCCTGGGCAGGCCAGGGAAAGGCACAGAGGGAAGAAGTGAAGGGATTGCCAGGTGTGGAGAAAGGGCTGGGTTTTCCAGGGTGTCCTTTCACCTGCCATCCTTGCTGCATGCAGAGGAAGAATAGAAAGAGAAGGCAGTGCAGGCAGCCTAGTTCAATCTAGGACAGTCACCACCTTGCCATGGACCCAGACCCATTGTTTTGCTAAGAAAAGATAAGTATGAGGAACTGACTTCACATTGATACAAATGCTCGTGGGTCCCAAGTAGACCTTGATGGGATTGAAGGCAACAGAATTAACTTCCACTCAGCCTGAGCTCTTATTCTGGGACAGAAGACAATATAACTGGGCTTTTTGTTTATTAATTTATTTTTATTGGAATAAAATATATATAACATCAAAATCTTCCGTTTTAACCACTTTCAAGAATATAATTCAGTGGTGTTAATTACATTCACAATGTTGTGCTACTGTAACCACCATCCATTACCAAAAGTTTTCTATCATCACCCCAGACAGAAACGCTGCACCCATGAAGTAATAAATCCCTGTTCCCCAGCCTGATGTGTAATTGCGCTTTGAAGAGTGAACGGTATTCTTTGTGGATGGAAGGCTAAAGGTGGAGGCGAGACAGTGGTTATGCTGTGGAGGCTGGGAAGACAAAAGGGGGTTAGGACAGAGAGGTCAAGTGGGATTGAGGGCTTTGAGTCAAGAGGGATAACCCCAAAGGGAGCCGTGATTTGGGATGACTCAAATCACGCAGAGGAGAGCGATCAAGAGACAGGTGTGCAGGCAACAGGTACAGCAGCCTGGGCAAGAATCAGGCAACAAGCGGGTAAGGATTGTGGCTAGATACACAGTGAAGGGATGGTGTTTCATTTTGGTGATGAAAAGCAGGTAGATGAGAGTTCAAATCCTGGCTCTCTGAGTCTCCATTATATCATCTGCAAAATTTAAATAAAAATACCTGCCTCCATTTCTGGTGGTGTGTGGGTTGGAAACCACCTGGGTTTAGTACCTTGCACAGTGCCTGGTGCTTAGTAAGTGCTCAATAGATGCCCACCAGCTGTAAGAGCCGTGACAGGCAAGTGGTGTTGCTAAGGGCCAGAAGAGTAATAGCTGAAGTGGAAATAGAAACCATTTGTTATTTTTCTAACTATTGGAAACATAGGTATTTTCAGTAACCAGAGGGCTCTAGACGACAACAAAGGGGATTTGGGTAAGCCTTCGAGAAGAACCTGCTGGCAGGTAGGGTACCATGGGCAGTAGAGGTGGGGGCAGGAAATGGCCTGGAGGTATTTCCGGGCAAGGCTGTCAGCTGGGCTGGAGTTGAGGAAAAGAGAAGGCTTTAGAAGCTCCATCCTGCAGCACAAGCAGTTTGGCTATAAGAAGGTTGCTGCTGAACCTCCCAGGAGTTTAGCTACAAAATGAACTTGAACCTCCCAAAGATCAAATTCCACATGCTCTGGGCAAAAGGCAACTTCCCGTTTCAAGGGGGTAAAGCACATAGCCCTGTGTTAAAAACTCTTTGCTCTGCCTGGGCCCCAGCCCCTGGCTCTCTCTTCTACAGTTCCCCAGCCAAAGTTTCCATGAAAACAAAACCCACCCTGACATATCAGGTTACCCTCTCCTTGAACATGGGCCGGCGTTGTAGGGCCTGCGTGCTTAAAAGCCAACGGTTGCCTGGCTTTGGCCAAAACCCCAACTATTTGAAAAATGGCTGTGGCAGGGCCAAACCTCAGACAGCCCACTGCCCCTGCCTTCCCGGGCCTGTGGCCCCGAACCCCAGAGCTGCAGCTCTGCCAGGCCCAGCAGTGTGGGTAGGTTTGGAACGCGGGGGTCGGTGGGGGGAGGGAGGGAGTGCTGGGTGCAGCACGAGGGCACAGGTCCTGAGGGTGTGTGCAGCGGGCACAGGAGGCAGTGCTCTGTGTCCAGGCATGAGTGAGTGCATGGATGTCGTGGTGGGAGCAGTAGGGTGTCATGTCTGTAAATACCCGCAGCACATGTGCTCTCAAGAACATAAGATGTGGGAGGATGGGGCATGCTTGAGTTTGTATGTGTGGCAAGAATGTCACGTGCAGATTCTGTACAGGGGAATGTTTGTAAATACATGGGTAATATGTGTCTTCAGGTGTGTGGCTAAGTATGAATTAGTATGTATGTGCGTGTGTTTATGTGTGCAGAATATGGGTGTGGCATGGAGACCGTTACCTAGGAGTACGAGTGGCATTTGGTAAGGTGTTGGAGCGTACGTGCCTGTATGCGGCTGCACAATGTATGGGTGGAGGTACGAATCCATGTATTTATGCATGCTTGGCTTTTTGTGTAGTAGGGGAATCGATAAAACGTTTGCATCTAGGAGTGTACATATTGCCATATTTGTGAACATATATTTGTGTGTGGACAAATGCAGGATGGGGAGGAGAATAGTCTCATGTGTGAGTGTGTGATCAATTATTTGTGCACACAGATGTGGTAGCACCTGGGACCACACACGTTGTAATATTCCATCTGCCCAATACACAGCTGCTGCTTAAGAGGATTTTAACTATTTTGATGGATAGATTCCTAATATAGAATTAGTATTTCTCTACCTTCTTTTTATTTCATTTTATTTTATTTTTCATAACGATGGCATGGGTGAGAGTTGTGGCAGCGAGGCCGAGAGGTACTCAAATGCTGCCCATAGGTAAGAGGAAGAGAGAGAGAGAAGCCACCATCAGATTTTATTTCTTTATTTTTTAAGGAGATACCAGGGATCAAACCTGGGATCTTGTACATGGGAAGCAGGCGCTCAGCCGCTAAGCTACATCCGTTCCCCTCTACCTTCTTCATGAAATTAGATTTAACATAAATTAGCCTTTTCTTGTTCATTTAGTATCATTATAAATGTCCTGATTTTGCTGGTTTCTGTTATAGGGATGCCTTTTGGGGGGTCTAATGGGTATAGGTTTGTAGCTGCTCTAATTGTTCCCAAACTGTTCTACTTTTAAAGTTATTTTGAGTACTTTTTACAAAATATTTTTTCTCTTCAGCTGCGCCTTCTCATCGATATCAGTGGACCTCCCATTTCCTCTCTGTCTTCTGATTTCCCTGTTCCCAATTTCCTGTGGGCTAGAAACCCAGCAAGCCAACACCTAGTAGAGTTATGTGTAAATGAGAGTCCCGAACTCCAAGGGGCTTTCCTAGGAGTAAATCATAAGAGCATCACTGTGTATATGTGGTAACACGGCTCCAGTGAGACATTCCTTGCTTAGTTTTTGGTTTTGTGGCTGTTTTAGAAGTTGGTGCTGCCAGATAACTGACCTCTGGGTCAGTGAGGTGGATGTGCGTATGGATGAGGGTTTTGAACGCGCTTGTGAACCTATTTGTATGCGATGTTACACGTGTGTGGAGTCATGTGGAAGACCACAGGTTTGGAAGTGCACACACACACACACACACACACCTGAGTTGTGTGCAATCCGTGAGAACTGTGGAGCTGCACGCTATGAATTATGTGCAGGCAGACACAGCCTCGTGGTCACACGAGAGCCACGTGTTACGTGCCTGCGTGGGTGTATGTACCCGTGCAGGGGCCCTTTCTCTTGCCCAGAAGGCAGGGAGGGTGAGGAGCCCAGGGATGGGGCTGGGGGCCAGGAACTGGGACATGCAATGCCGAGACTCCTCCCTTGGAGGAAGTGCAGAGTGACCCTGGCTGAGGTTTGGTTCTTCATGGGAGGGGATTCTCTCTGCCACCCTCCTCCCTGAGGATGCACAAGGTCTGGAGAGTGCCTAGAGCTTGTCCCCAGTAATACGATCCCCCGTCTCATTGTCCTTCCACTCTGCTGCTGTCAACATGGAATAATAATGATAATACAGTAAAATCTCATTGATTCAAATGCTCCCACTTTAAGGCTTGTAATGATTTGTTCGGGGGTTGAAGTTTGCCTTTATTGAATTGATGAAAAGAGAGTCTCAGACTGATAGTGGGGGACTTGTTCCTGAGCCCCCGACGGCGTCTAAGTGAATAGAACCCTCTTTGCACCCATCAGAAGCCTCCATTTTCATGGAATTGATGAACATGGTGGTTACTTCACTGCTTTCTGTTCATTAAATGGGGGCCTGATGATTTGGATGAGTGTGATTTTACTGCACTATTGATCATTATCATTAGCAATATCACCATATACAAAGTGCCACTCCCTTATTCTGTCTTCTCAGTAGTTGAGAAGTACGTGAATCTCCCCATTTTATAGACGGGAGGGGAAGCCCATAGTCATACTGGTTTTTTTGTGGAGGCTGGATTCCGGCAGGTCTCGTCTGGGACCCCGTGCCTGCCTCTCTGGCGCCCCAGGAACGAGGACAGCTTTGCCTCAGCTTGAGCAAGCGCCCAAGCTCAGCTCTCCTCTCTCTGCTTGCCGCCCTGCCTTGCTCCCCACCCCTGAAGAGGGGCCGCGCTTGCTCTGGGTGCCCGACCTCCCCACCCCTCCCACCCCCACCACCCCTATTCACGCCCCTGTTCATTTCTGTTTCCAGTGCAATGTGCCACCCCAAGCCCTCCCACCTCCCCTGCTTCCCCGACTCCACCAGCCAACCCCCTCTCGTCTGAATCCCCACGGGGCGCCGACAGCAGCCATACCATGCGGGTCTGAGCTGACGTAAGCACTTTTCTTACTGTATTTCATCCACCCTAGGGAGCAGGACCCCTTCCCTGACCCCCATCGAGCCATCTCCGTCCTCTCATCTCGGCACTGCTTCTCCCATCACGCCCACATGCCCCTGTGCTGCTCTGTCCCCATCCATCCAGCTGCTTGAGCCGCCAGCGTCCCTAAGCCGTGCTGGGCGGGGGCCACCTGGCGGCCGCTTCTTACACTCCTGCCATTGCAACGCCAGGGGGCTTTGCTTCTCCAGAAGCAAAGGAAGCAGGGAATGAGAGAAGCTGAGACCTCACCTGTCCATGTCATAAGAACTTCCTCCTATTGAGATACATGGCAATCCTGCCCCAGAAGCCTTCAGAAGGCCCCAGAAGCTATTTCTCCACCCCCAGATTTTACTGAAAATTAAAAACAAAAACAACAACAGTGGGCAACTCTAGCCAAAGGCTGTGTACTCTTCCCTTAGCCCTAGCACACAGTTGCTCAATATCAGGCAAGCAGTAAAGAACATTGACTTCTATCCATTTGTTCCCCCTTTTGGAGTTGAGGGAGGGGGGTGGGTTTCTGCCAGGCAGTTGTCAGGCTCTCCTGGGGATTGGCAGAACCATGGCTCCTGTGTGCAGCACCCTCTCACCCCCATTTCTCTTCTCTTTAGTGCAAGCCCTGGCTGAAGCCAATGCTATGAAGCTCCACAGAGCTACGTTCTGAACTCCTCCTCTGCTCACCCGAGGTCCTGGCTCCCCACCCTGGCCCCCTGCCCCTGCCCTCCTGTGGGAATGCCGCACGAAGCCAAGCTGGGGGCCAGGGGTTGCTACTGAGAGGGCTACAGACACCTCGGGGACCACACACCCTCCCACGCCCAGTCCTGAAGCCCTCTCTACCGGTACAGTGGTCCTAGTCCGGGGCCTGAGATGACGGGTGGCCCACCACGGGCTGGGAGCCCACACCTGACTCTGGCTGGGGCTGTGATGGCCCTACTGGAACATTCCCTGGTGGGAAACATGCCAACATGCCCTGGGCCATCTTAAGTTAGGATCAGAGGTGAAAAGGAGATGGGCCCTCTGCCTCTTTCAACCCCTTTTGACATTAAGGACAGCACCTGCCATCTGCCCCTGCCCCCATTCTACTCTCTACTGCCCCAGATATAGCAGGGCTTGGACACATCTGTGCTCCTTTGGGGTCCAATGGAGACTGACCACCCTGCTTGAGCCAAAGACAAGATGATGAGAAATGGGGAGAGGCTCCTTGGCTCCATGAGGGAACAGTGCTGGTTGTAGATAGAGAACAGCAGGTCTGTGCAGTGTCTGAGGACGGGTTGAGAAGGGGAAGCAGAAAGGGAGAGCTCCTCCAGAAAGTGAGAGGAATGGGGAAGTAGCAGGACACATTTGCAAGTAAAAAGGAGGAGGGGAAGGAAATGGAAAGGAGGTGGGGATTGGTTTCCCCAGGGCGGAGCCTTAGGTCAGAGCCAAGTAGAGTGCCAGACTGTTCCCTCTGGCCTCTCCCACCACCTTCCCAGGGTCAGCAGGACTGGGGCTGGGGCTGCCAGATCACTGGCCCCAGGAGGACCCTCCAGGGAAGAACATGGTGGTCTCCTGCTCTGGGGTGCTTGGTGTGGGGTGAAGGGGAGTTGGGTAGCACAGCCTAGGCTCTTCCTAGGTTTGGGCCTAGTGTCTGCCCTCCTCTCCTGGGGTCGGGGCAGAGAGAAGGCCCTGTCATATGTGGGGTGTGGTCAGCCTCGGGGCCTTCCCTCACCAATTTCCCGACTTTCCCTTGCTCCCCTTCTGTCTGGAATGTGCTGTGGGCCAGCTGAGTATGGGGACAGGGGAGGAGGCCTCAGCTGCGAGGCCAGGTCCCAGGACCCTACCCCTCACCCCTGGCTTTCCAGACTAGGACCAGTGGAGGCTCTACGGAGGCACTCCCTTCCAGCGTGGCTCCCTCACTAGCAGCCTACTCAGGGAGGCCAGTGTGGGGGAGATGGACAGAAACAAAGGCAAGTCTTCTTACGCTCCACCCACCTTGAGATGAATGTAGCCAGAAAGGAGGGCGGAGAGGGAAGCTGAAGACACCTAGGCCTTCTTTTTGCCAGAGTTGCTGCCCAGCCCTTTTGGCCTGACCACCAGTGGTCCCAGGAACTACACTTTATCTTCCACCAATTCCTCTCCACCTTCTCCCCAGCTGAGGCAGTTACTGGTTCATATGCAAGTAAAGACAACAATTCATTCAACAAATATTTATTGAGAACCTTCTATGTACCAGGCACTGTTCTAGGTGCTTAGGGCATTCTCATGCTTCTGAGGGATTGCAGACGGGGGGATTCCTCCTGTCTCCACTTCTAGCAGGTTTTTTGAACGTGGCTAGATATAAATGTAAATGACTGCATTTCCCATCTAAAGACTGGCAGGTGGGACTGGCTCCCAGGGAACCCCCTCCCCCTCCTTCGCCAACCTGTCTCCATCCACATGAAACAGATTTGCAGGGCCTGCCCTGGCTTCCCCTTCTTTGTCGGTCTTTTTTTTTTAAATTTTTTTTATTATAGTGATATTTTTAGAAATACATGTAAAATACCAAGAAATAATGCCTGCATCTCTGCCACCTCTCTCTCACCTGTTTTATTCCATAAAGCTGGCTCTTTATGTTGCTTGACATGCCTTAATATATGTTTTATGGAGATTATACCCGTCATATATGTGTGTGTGTGTAACATATATATATTTATTTGTTTGAATGTCTGATCTTTTCCTAATGCTCCTGCCCAGGCCCATTTTCTCTCCCTTATTTTCATGCCATTTCCTAGCATGTCAAGGCCATACCCCTTTGCCTTTTGATCCAAAGAGGGGGAAGAGGAAAGACTTATTTTATGACAGATCTATTTTATGCTTTTGTTAAAAGCAAATCTATTTTCAATATGTGCACTGCCTGAATGCAATTGGCAAATGAGGTGAGGAGTCAGAGGGAGCTGCCTCTAGGTCCCAGCCCTGTATCGGCTCCCTTCCCGTTCCCCAGGGCTGGCCCCTAGAGCTCACGTGGAGAGAATCTGGCCAGGGCAGGACATTCTCTGGGTAGTCCTAGTCTAAGGATTGGACGACACTGTCACCTCTTGATGACCTTCCTAGGGTTATCTGATGTGAAACCTCTTAAAGGAAATGTTTACTCCCGGGCTGGCTGTGTGCACAAAAGTACTCCCGTGCAGGCACCCTCACCCCCAGGTGTGCTCCCAGACCCCCTCCTCTCATCAGCCTGCTGGAAAAGGCCAGCAACTGAATGGCAGCCTATGCCAAACAGCACCAAGAATGTCAGGCTACTCCCTGATGGACCCAAAGCTAAAGGAAATGGTTTGGAATCGCCTTTGCCATCACTGTTCCTTTAGCACAGACACCTGCGAGTTCCTTGGACTTCTCACATTCCTTTTCACTTGACCCTCTCTGGTCTGGGTCACATCCATGGCATCCGTCTCCCTCTGACCTTTCTCCCTGGGGGCTGTTCTTAAGGGAATGATTCCTCAGTCTGGCATCCAGACTGCAAAATCGGCCTCTGGGCTCAGGAGGGTCCCACAGACACCGTAACATCTCAGCCTTGCCCAGGAAATCCCCAAGACTTTTTTTCTCTGGCAAGCTGCCACTGGAGCACTGAAATAAACCAGCTCAGCTCTGCAAACTGCTTATCGACTGTTGAAATCGGCAAGGGGCTCTTGCCTTGCAAGGGTGTGGGCAGAATGGAAGTCTTTGTCCAGATCTGGAACCAAGGTTTTTGGCTGGGTGGCCTAGCATGGAGCTCCTGGCTGGCATTTGAAGCCTGACATTTCCCAGCACCCTGTTTCCAACCTAGAGCATCTGGTTATGAATGAACAGGGCCAGGTGGAGACCCAAAGCTAAATAACCCACCTGGGGAAAGCCCTAGTTACTAATCTAGGGCCTTCTCAATTAGCACATTACCTCCCTGATCAATAACCAAGAGGCTGCAATCAAACACTGCTAATGTCACTTTAAAGATTTTCTGAGGTTGCAAGCCAAGCGCACTTGCTCTCCTGTCTTGGCAAGAGGCATGCTCTTGGGGCAAGTTGCCTGTTGCAAGATGGAATCAATTCCTTTCCCCTTTAGGCACCCTCCACCTGGCAGCTCTTAAAACTAAGGAAAAATCTTAAATATATATACATATATCTATTTATGCACATATTGGGGCCAGTTTGATTTGCTAGTAGTAGACAATAAACCATACAAGGATATCTATGATCTCAGTGTCTTTATTTAGTAATAAAGTGACCTTAGAAGAAGAGTTAAGATTAGATAAACAGAGGGCATCTCTGTCAGGGGACCAAACAGCTGTAGCATCCCCTTAGCATCTTTCCAGCCCACCCCCGCCCTCAGGGAGGGGGAGCATCCTGAATGAAATAGGTGAGAGTTTGCTTCCTCCTTTAGCAGCCTTTTTAGATATAGGTACTGAAGAATCCCAGTGAGCTCTGCATTTGTATCTTGCAAGTTTGTATAAACCCAATACAGGAAATAAAAAGAATGGTTTGTACAAGTGGTGTGTGTCTCCCACTCCGCGTCCGCGTGTCTGCCTGTGGCTGGTCTCGGCGTCCATGACAGTTTACAAACTTGGCAGGAAAAGGGAAAGGAAGGTCTGAAGGGCTGGGCCTTCCTTGTCAAAAAGACCAAAGCTGCTGCAAAGCAGCTCTTACCACCACCCCTCCCCCGCCTCCTCCATCATCATGCCTCAGGCCACACATCTCAGCCTCTCTCCCAGGCAGATATCAGAGCTCGTAGGAGCGTGGCCTCCCCGAGTGGGGGATGATACGCTACCAACCCCAGGGCCATCTTTCCAGCCCAGGCCCTAAAGTGGTCAGCCTTAGGTGACCCCGATCAGGGCTTCCTCCCAAGGTCCGGCATGATGGAAGTATCAGGTGTTTTGGCTCCTGGTACCTTCCCCTTAGTTTATCTCTGAGACTAAGGGTAAAATAGAAGAAATTAACTCCCAGCCTTTCTAGATCACCACGCAATGCCCTCTATTTCTGCTTTAGGAGACAAAGAAGGTATATGATTTGGGAGGTACCAGAAAGGCTGTCCAAATTCTCAACCAGCTTAATCCTTTGGGTTTATTTCTCTTGGCAGGTATTCGGTTATCAGTGGGCATCAGTTTTGACACTCAGTGTGAAGGACTTTACCAGACGTCAATTTGAGATCTTTCTGTAGTTTCTGTGGGATAGGAAATAAAGAGAAAAAAATGGGTCCAGAATAGTGCTGGGTCTCAGCTAGGCTTTTGTAGGAAGAGAAGGAAATTGAGGACAGGGAAGGCACGTCCTCCAATTCCTCCTTTTGCCTTGGTCTGGTTCTGATGGCTGAGTTTGAATTCTGGGTACCTGTCCTCAACCCTAAATGGCTGGGAGCGTGTGCGTTCAGTTTTACAAATCAAGCGACTAAACTCATTCTGGATTTTGTAATATGCCGGGAGTTCTTTAAAGCCTGATGGGCTTTACAGTTGGGACTGGACACAGGCTCAAGACCTTTGGGGTCGGGGGCAGCGTGACAGTGAACGTGTCACTTTTGGGGGCCCCAGCCACCATCTGCAGCCCCCATCCCGACCGGAGCCAGTCACGGGGCTTGGAAGAGAATTGGCACGTGAGACCGCAGAGCACCACTGGGTGTCGCCGTGTCCAGAGAAAGGGCCAGGCCTGTGGGGCCCTGCCAGCCCCACTTCTCGCCCGAATCAACCCTCTGATCCAGCCAGGCTGGGTTTGGAAAAGGCGGCCATACTCAGGAAACGCAAATGAGAAAGCACCTAAGAATGCCCTTTGTGCAGTGGTGTTTGGTCATTTATTTATTCTTAAGGAGAGGCATGCTGGGGTCAGGCAGGCAGCCACGCTTCAGACCCTCTCCTGCCAGGGAACCAGGGCCACGCCACGGCCTCATCCTCCGGGGGCCTCCAGGGCAGGGCTCACCATCCTGTGAGACTGTAAGAGAACGCGACTCCCGGGCCTGCTCCTTGCTAGCTCCATGACGTCACTGAACTTCCCTAGCCTCAGTGGCCTCATCTGTACAGTGAGGGTACCACCATCTCCCTCTCTCAAGAAAGTCAGACGAGAAAATGGATGAAACACACTAGAAACTCTTAATTCATCTCACAAATATCAGGAGGTGGTGCTGTTGTAGCCCCCCTTGGCTTTCTTATGGGGCCCAATGGGGAAGAAGCAGAATGGATCCCAAACCCCGCCCCCTGCCCCCATCACCTTGGCTGGAAGACCCCCCACCCCAGGACCCCTGCTGTCCACCCTCTGGGCCATCCTTCCCCTGCGCAGCTCTATGCCGCCAGCCCTAGGGAGAAACTGCACTACCAAGGGACCTCAGCCCACCTCACGGTGGCGGAGCACGTGACTGCCTGGCTTGGCGGAGGACAAATAATAATGGGGGATTATGGAAAAAATACACCAATGTAAGCTTTGGAACATAGCAGTAATATTTTGATTATGTTCTTACATAATCTGTAACAAATGTTCCACAACAATTGCAAGGTGTTGGCAGAGGGGTTGATGTATGGGAATTCTGCACGTTATGCATAATTGTGTTGTAAACTCACAACTTCTCTAATAAAAAAATTAAAAATTAAAAAAAAAATTCCTAAGGTCTCAGGGAACTGAGATGGAGCCAGGCACTTTGGATTTAGAGTCCAAGCTCTTAACCAACCAATGGGTCTCAATGGGGGGGTGAGACTGCCCCCTAGGGGACATTTTGGAAATTTATGGGGGAGAGCAGGGAGGGGAGGGGAAAGGGGAAAGGGCTTTGGTTGTTCCAATGATAAGGAAACAATATGGTACTGGCATTTAGTGGCTGTAATGCACAGGACGGATTGCCAAAATGAAGAAGAGTCCAATGCAGTAGGGTATTAGTGAATTAGCAAAGAGACTAACTGCAAACTCCTATTTGAACAGAGGAGAGCTGAGAGAACCAAATGTCATTAAGCAGAGATTCTTGAAACGCAGGAGATTTCATTGGAGCTCCTTAACAAAGTTTTAGAAATTATTTCATCTTATCGCCATCCTTTATATTTTTTAGGTGAACACCACGATGTAATGATTACATGTAGAAATGTTTTTGGGAGTTGTCTGTTGTTTTTCTCTGACACTGTCCCTGTCCCAGGGGCCTATCATGCAATTGCTCTGAACTGCTGATATCACCATTTCTCTTCCCAACCCATCCCCTATTCCCCGTTGCCTATTTAATCTGCCTGTTTGATCTCCAAGGCCTTTTAAAGTTCTGGAGACTGAATATTGCCTCAACATATGTTGGCATTTCAAGACAGAGCTGTAAGTCTCTGATATTTCATCACTACCCCATTCCATGTCGTGGCATAGGGAGTTATTTTGACAATATGCAAATAAATAAGGCTCAATTTATTTGCATAAATATTGTACTTCCTTATTGTATCCACTTTGTCATGTCTAATCTGCCTCGCTTTATCTGCTACCCCTTCAACTAAGTTTATTTCCCTCTTCCTTTTATATGTAAGTACATCTAGTCTGTTATTACTTGCCTAACAGTTTTTTTTTCTAGTGTTCACCCCTATTATTCTTGTTTGTGTGTGTGTGTGTGTGTGTGTGTGTGTGTGTGGTTGTTTTGGTTTTGGTTTTGGTTTTGGTTTTTGGGAATTTGGGTTTTGTTTTTTTAGAATGGCTTCTGGCCTCCTATTTCTCTTAAATCCAAACTTATTTATTATAAATAGATGCAAATAATCTGCCTATTTCATTTTGTCTTCTAGTAGGTCTTGCATTTGTATATTGAGAGATGTATTTTATTATAAAATTTTTACTCTTTTTATTTGAGTTTTTTAAAATGATGTATGTAGATTAGTCGTACCTATTATGAGCTTCTTTTCAGGAGAGAGGATAAAGGTGACAGTACAAAAGGGACGTTAGGCCCAATGAGGCTGAGAATCACTGCTCTACAGTGGGAGAGAGGACCTTAGAAGCCATCTACCCCTTCATTTTCAGGCCCACAGAGAGGGGAAAGATGCACCATCTGCCGCTAGAGGGCGAACTAGAACCAGGCCTCCTGAATCGTCCATCCCTACCCCAAGCCCAAATTCAGGGCTTTCTCTTCCATAGCTCAACCTCACGGTTTAAAGCTGGACATCACTGGGGAAAGGAGACCGAAGTCTATTATAATTCCCTGGTGGCTCTTTTGCCCTTGATTTACCTGAATCCAGCTCTCCGATTAGACTGTCAGCAACAGGTTTTACGCTGTTGCTTACTGCCCCCTAGCGTCTGGCAAGGGTACTAGCAAAACGCAAACCCTTGCAAAATGAATTTAATTTCCAAAGGGATTACACAGATTCCAACTTTTCCCACCCCTTCCACCAAACCAATAAGGATCCAGGTATACCCCAGATCTCAATTCCTTCATTTTATAGTCCAAGTGTTGAAGAGACGATAGGAGCAGCTGCATTCAGCCCTGGGGCATTGGTGGGGGGGGTGGCAGTAGGGTCATGTGGTCATTGCCTTCTCTGGGTGAAGGAAGAGGGGTGTATAGGAGGGGCTTTGTGCTCGGGGAGAACCAGGTGAAGGAAACCTCTGATTTTAACAGCGTTTTGTGTGTGGGTGTGTGTAGGGGGAGGGTAGAGATGGGGGGTAGTTAATGATTTACCAGAGGACTCATTTCACAACTTACCAAGGGTCAGCTTCCCGTCATCATGTACCAGCTCGGTCCTCTCTGCTTCTCACCACTTGCCAGCTTCAACCCGAGAAGCCCCTCAGGCAGAGTGCGGCATGATCTCCATCACCGAGTGGCAGAGTGAGTGCGAGGGACCAGGAACTGGTGCTGTAGAGGGGCTGGGCTGGGGCGGGGTATCTTAGCATGGAGATGGAGCCCCTCCCAGCTGGGATCTATGTCTTGGGGAACCTACAAATGTGACCTCTGGAGCCAGTGACTGGGAGCTGCTGTGTTGGCATCCAGAGGCAGCAGGGCCAGGGCTGGGTGTGACTCTCCTGCTTTCCAGTGGTGGGGGGAGTCCTGCTTGAGGTCCCCAGGTAGCCAGAAGCTGATGCCTGTGGAAACTGGCAAGTTCATCAGTCATGCTGATTCCTTCTCCACTGAGGGATTCTTAGAACTGGGAACCCCAATGCTGCAAAGGTAGACTCAGCAGTCTTCTGCCCATTCAGATGTCTTTCTCCCACAAACCCTCAAGGCCTTGGGTCCCTTATTATCAAGAACTAAACTCCATCCCCCTCCCCAAATCTACTATCCCATCTCCTCAACATCCTTCCCCTTCCTTTGGGGGAGAGAGTAGGGAGGGAGTCCACAGGTCCAGGAAGAATGGGGAGAACTGTGGCTCCAGAACAAGAAAAATGAGGGTTTGGGTTTCATTTGGGTGCACTACCTAAGGCCTCTGAGCCCCAGTTTCTTATCTGTGAACTGCTGAAAATATTCGCTCATTTACTGAACAAACTTGTGCCAAGAATTGTGTTGAGTATTAAGTATACAACAGTCAAAAAACAGGCAAATTCTCTGCTTCCATGCTAGGGGAAGGGGGCAGATCATTAACAAATAAAGATGTAAGTATATCTGATGTTGGATAAGTGTGATAAGTCCTCTGTATAAAAATAAAGCAGTATAAGGAGGCTAGGGAGTGTAGAGTAGGCAGGGTTACTATTTTATATAAGGTGATCAGGGAAGGTGTCACTGAGAAGGTGTCTTTTACACAGAACCCTACAAGAAGTGAGGAAGCAAAGCCATGTAGCTATCTGGAGGGAAAAATGTTCCAGGAAGAGGGGACAGCCAGTGCAAAGGCCCTGAGGCATAGCATCCTTGGTATGTTTAAGGACAAAAAGGAGGCTAGTGAGATTGGAGCAAAGTGAGTAAGGAGAAAATAGTTGCAGTTTAGGTCAGAGAGGTAAGAATGTTGATTTTATTTATGGAAGATGGTGTGGTGTGTTGAAGCTGTATGTACCCCAGAAAAACATGTTCTTAAATTTAATCCATTCCTGTGGGTGTGAAACTTTTGTAAGTAGGACTTTTGATGATGCTACTTCAGTTAAGGTGTGACCCAAGTCAATTAGGATGGGTCTTAATCCTTTTACTGGAGTCCTCTATACACAGAATGAAAACAGAAAGAGAGAGAGAGAGACAGACAGACAGACAGACAGCCACAGAAGCAAGAAGCTGAAATCAAAGAAACCCAAAAGAGAAGGGAGAGACCCGCAGATGCTGCCATATGTCTTGCCATGTGACAGAGTTGCCAAGGCTCACCAGCATTCAGCCTTTGGGAAGAAAGCATCACCTTGATGATGCCTTGATTTGGACATTTTGTCTGCCTCAAAACTAATAATTACCCATTGTTTAAGTTAACACATTTAAAGGTATTTGCTGGAGCAGCCTAGGAAACTAAAACAGATGGGAAACTATTGGAGGGTTTATGCAGAAGAGTGATATGGCATACTTTTATTTGTAAAAGATCACTCTGGCTGCTGGATTGAGAATAGAGGCTCTGAGGCTGACAACAGGGAGCCTGGTTCTGAGCAAGAGGGTGGGGAGGCTCAGACCAGGGGGGAGCAGTAGAGTGGTGGGAAGTGGCCAGTGCTGGACCTGTTTTGAGGGATTTACTGAGAGGATTTGCTGATGAATTGGACATGAGGTGTGAGAGGAAAAAGAGTTAAAGATGCCTGGGCAATTAGAAGGGTCAAGAAGGAGGAAAAATCAAGAGTTGGGTTTTAGACATGCTGAGTTTGATGTGCTATTAAACACATCTCACACAGGTAAGGTGTCAAGTAGGCAGATGGATATGAATCTGGGGTTCAAGAGAAAGGCCTGGGCTGGAGAGATAAATTTGGGAGTTGCCAGCTCTTGGGTGGTATTTAAAATCAAGAAGGGGAGTGGATGTGGCTCAAGCTGTTGAGCACCTGCTTCCCACATGGGAGGCCCTGAGTTTGGTCCCCAGTGCCTCCTAAAAACAAAACAACAACAACAAGCAAACTAACAAAAAAACCAACTCAAGGGAGCTGATGTGGCTCAGTGGTTGAGTGCTGGCTTCCCACATACAAGGTCCCAGTTTTAATCCCCAGCTCCGGAAAAAAACAAAAACCAAAAAACCAAAAACAAAAACCAAGAGAGTCCTTGAGATCATCTAGGACACAGTTTCTCAGCCTCATCATTATTGACATTTTGGGGCCAGATAAGTCTTTGTTGTGGGGGGCAGTCCTGTACATTGTAGGATTTTAGCAGCATCCTGGGCCTCTATCCACTAGATGTCAGTAGGATACCCCTTCCCCTAGTTATAACTACCAGAAATATCTTCAGATATTGCCAAATGTGGGGGTGGCAAAATCAGCCCCCTACCCCACAGTTGAGAACCACTGACCTCAGAAGAACAATATATAGAGAAGAGGGCTCAGTCCTGAGCCCAATGGCACACCAACATTTTCTTAAACTAATTAACATGCAAGTCAATATACTCTTATCAAATGCCATAAGTCCTATGAGAGAGAACCATGAGGGAACCAGATTTTGATCAGGGAATGGAGAGTAAACCATTGAGACCTGAAGGATGAGTAAGGGTTAGTAAGGCAACAAGTGGAGAAAGAACATTCCAGGTGAGAAATCAGCATATGCAAAGGCCCTGAGGCAAGAAGGCTGGTTGTATTCACTGACACAAGGAAAGGCAGTGTGGCTGGACTATGGCAGGGAAGAGGGAAAGTGGCAGGAGATGAAGCTGGGCAAGTAGGCCAAGCCCAGTCAGGCAGAGCCTGTAAGCCATGGTATGGATGGGAAGGTTGGAAAGACTTTCATTCTAAGTTCAGTGGGAAGTCAATGAAGGTTGCAAAGAAGTACATTAATATGACCAGGGGACAGTTACTCTCAAATACTTCAGGGAAAAAACTCTTTGTACTCTACTTGTAACTTTTATGTACATTTGTGATTGTCAAAAAAATGTTTTTAAGAAAAAATGTGAAGAGGGTTCCAAGACTCCCTGCACAGCTCAGGCCTGAGGGACACAGTTACCTGTTCCAGGAGAAATTCCTTTCTTTGGAACGTTAGCTTCTCCAAGAAATATTCCTTTCTGGATCATTGAACCTGGCTTCAGATAATCAAGCTACAAAATGTGGAGATGGGGCAGCCAGCTCACCTAAGACAGGCTAGAGGCCGAGGGCTCTTGGCAGCTGCCTCTGGAGCTTCAGGGAAGGGCTCGGGACTGCCATCAACACACCACTCCAGGATACCCAAAGTGGGTCAGTGAATGAGATCTGGAGAGGTCTCCACTTCCCACTAAGTTTAGGCCCTAGAGAGCCGGGCTTCCAGGAGGCATTAGTTACCTTAGGTACTGCTGTGCTCTGTGTGACAGCTCTGCAGATCTCCAGGAGGGGGCGCACTACCCTGTCGGTCCGTATTCCAGGGACCACGGAAGGTGGGTACGTCTGTCACTCCACCCAGCATCTATGTGACAAGTTCATGGCTGCTGCTCGGAGGAGCTTCAGCTGGCTAACTTGACCAAAATTGCTAAGCTACTCGGGATCACAGGAAGTGAGAGGCAGAGGCAAGGACTAGTTTGCATGTGTGAAACAGTTTCTGACCCTTGCCTGTGAGGAGTTTGTGTCCGCAGTGCAGTTTCTCCACAGAACACCAGAAGCACTAAGCGTGGCCCATAAAGAAGGCTGCCCTATCACAGGAAAAATCTAGAAGAGTGTGGAACAAGTAGGAAGGTGATACCTCTGCAAGCCAGCCAATCGTTATTGTGGCAGAAGAAAGTATTATAGGAAAGAAGAAATAAAGCCTGCATTTGAGAAACGTATGACGTCTTTACAAAATGAGTATGGACTGCTAGTGTTTACAGAAGGAAAATATGAATATTTTAACAAAATGAAATGAAAACCCAACAAAATGTTCAGATTGTGTTTCCACATGAAAGCATCTACCAAGGGAGATAGAGGGGAAGAATGTACAGATGGATATTTTTATGACAGGTATAAATTAACAACATTTTTATAACAAGCATAAAAACTTAAAACACCTTTATCATTCACATTAAAGAAATATGGTTGCAGTTTTCCTCCACAATATCCTGGTGTCAACAAAGTTATCATGACAAAGTAGATGTAATTTCTAGTCTCAACCTATCTCTGAGGTTAGAAAAATCATGTGATATGGAAAGACGGGGCAAAACCTTCATAATAACCCAAGGAGAGTGCACTCTTCCCTGCTGTCCTGGATTCTAAGAAACTTAAAGCAGGCAGTTTTTGCTAGGAGGAGGAAGTAGGAAACAAGCCTTAGTGGACCACGGTGGCTTATCAGACTCATTCCAGAAATAGGAGAGGACAGATTCTGGGTGACTGCACAATATATTGAGAGCAATGATATTCCATTGGATCCTAACAGTTTCTGCCAAAAATGAGACCCCGTAAGACTGGTGTTTTTCTAGACCATGATCTGGGTGAGTTTCAGTCTATAATTTGAATGATAGATCTCATCTCTAGACTTTTAGTGATTCTTGTAATGAAGTTCTTTGGCCTTATTTCTTTTTTTTTTTTTTTTTTTTTTT
>JAQZBX010048056.1:0-20325 GCA_029593785.1 Cabassous unicinctus | reverse complement strand
TATAGCTGGTTTATTTCAGACCATTTCTTTAGTATTATTTTAAAAAGTTCTAGCTAGGAAGTATTCCCTCCAGCCTTGTTACAAATCCTATAATATTGCTTCAAAAGGAAAGAGATGTGTTACACCCACTAAGTTCCTGTCCCATTTCCTTCTCTTGCTGGGCCTTCTTACTTTTTTGCTGTCCTTAGGGCAACTCATGCTGGGAAAATGGAAATGTAAATTATTGTGTTTGCACAGAATGAGCTGTAAAGTAGTACAGCTTAACACGTGTGCATGTGTTTATTATCTGGTTTTCATGACAGAGCCCAGTTACTCTATATGTTGCCCTTAATTATTGGTGTGAAGGGATTATGTGCCTTGCAAACTGAATCACCTGATTCCTGGAACCTCAGGGGTCAGCAGTTAAAAGTCAGCCCCTGAAGCCCCCACAGTGAACATGCCATTTTCCTTGTTCTGTGTGTGTGTTTATATATGCATTTTTCCACCAAATGTCATAAGATAGAAAAGTAATTTACTTGATTATAATGAATAACAATGAATATGGTTGATTTTATTTGAGAATGACTCTTTAATTTTCAGATTATTAAGTTAGATCTATACTTTCTAGGGCTGATGGACACTGAAGGATAACTCTGAAGCACGCTTGCAAGGCTTTTCAAAGCCAGTGCTTATTTGAGGCATTGTTCCCAACAACTCATTTTATAACCTTTTCTGTAAAATCTGATGCCAGAGAATGTCCCATAAATTGTTTTTTTTTTTAAGCTTAGCGATGTAAAACATTTGTGATTTCTTACCAGAAGCATTTTCAATTTTACCCTGTTTAAAAGTATCATTTAGTTTCCTTGAAAATGATGCTAGGTTTCTTTACCTTACTATTACTAAGTAGCTACAACTCAAAACAGCAAATCACATGTCATAGCCTCAATTTGACATGTAGATCTTCATTTAAATGTAACCAAATGAATTAAACAAAAATATTTCATTAAGACTTTATTTCTTAACACATTCCAGTGAGTCTATGGTTACTTTTACTGTTTTCCTTTCTCCAATGCAAGAAACAGTAACATAGCTTTCTTTAATATGTCGCTTGTTTTAAAGGTAATATGTTTTAGTGCTGATAGTGTTAGAAGTAGTTTTGAGTATAATAATAAATAATAATAGCCCATTGTACTGAGAGATCACTCTGGTATCTCTTTTATTCTAGGAAACAATAATGTTTATAATATTGCAGAAGTATGCAAACGATCTGAGCTTGAAAGAAATGGGCATTTCTTAGCCCAAATTCTACTGTTATTAAAAATTGTGAATTAACATTCAGAACAATGAAAACATTAACAATATCTATTATTTATTGAGCACTAACTACTTAACAGGCATTATGACAGGCACTTGAATAGTAGATTTTCAAGAACTTTCTCTCAAGCTTAATTTATTCTTTTTAGCTGAGCTTTTCAAATTAGCAAACATTAAAAGTAGAATTCTCAGTTCAAAAACTACTCCATTCACAGAATGCCCAGAGCAAGTGACAGATCTCGACGAATCCCCATTTCTGTGGACATTGACACCTTAGATATTGGTGTCCTTTTAAGTTATCCACACCCTGCATCTGGCTGGAGAACAGTGTGTCTTTCACAGCTCCAGCATCAGCGTCAGGCAGAAGCAGGAGTGCGTTAGTCCAATTGGCTTTTCTTCTCTTCCGTTCTCCATTTACTCCCCCTTCCTCCCTTTTCCATTCTGTTGTCTCAATAAATAGCTGAGGAAAACAGTGTTTTCTCCTCTAATCTCTCCCAGCCACCATTTCTTTTATAATACATTTATTTTGATGGTCCAGCTTTCTCTTCTGGAAGCCTCTATGGAAGCTTTGCAGAAACATAAGCTATAATGTGATGTAATCATGACATTCACAAGGTTGTCTTGTAGTTCAACAAACTGATTATTTGTTAGCACAAATTCTGAAAACTTGGACTCATGGGCTTAATGTTCTCTGTTGAGGGCTTTCCTCAAGAACACTTACTGGCATCAACGGTCTCTACACTTATTTAAATACAAACTACAGAACTAACTCAAAGAAATCTGTGATACTACAGAGTAGTCTGTTGTCATTTAGCCAATGAGATCTTTCCATTATAAAGTGGCACTGGAAAATATAATTCCTGATATTATTTGTTATTTTAGGAAAAAAATTATTTTAATAATTTAGTGTGATTAATGAAAAAAACACCTTTAAGTGTCCATGCCCCATGCTAAAGCAATGTTACTAATATATATCCCTAAAATTAGAAGTAAAATCAATAATATTAGTAGATGATAGGCTATGGGAGTTAAATTGCCATTTTGTTAATGTAAGAGCATGTTTACACCCTCTAATAGATCTTAGGATCCTTTTTTGAAAAATGTGGCTCTCTTTCGGAGAAATTCAGATTTTTTTAACATTCCAAATTATCTTTAATGTGAATTTTTTAATAGATAGGAATCTTATTAATATTTCATCAAATCCAAAATGTCTCTCCTGCATGCAGACAAATGATTTGGCTGTGATATTTTAATTACAGAGCATTATGAATAAGGAAGATTGTCCATCTATAGAATATTTTGATAAATATATTAAGAAGATTTATACTTGTTATAAATGTGATTTATAGTTTAGAATTTAGCTTCTTAGTTGCATTATCAAACTTACAGAAAATTATATTGCCTTTAACTATGTTGAAGAACTACACAGTAAGATTTTAGTTAGATGTACTATATAGGCAGCTTAAAACAGATTTATAATTGCAGTAAGGCATCTTGGTTTTGAAAATTAATACAAGCAGAATAGTACCAGACAGAAGATATTTCATTTTATATCTTTTAATTAATTAAGTAATCTATAATTGCAGCTACCATACAGCCTTAGGAAAGTACCAATTTCAAATATTTTGTTCTAGTGTCACATTGTACTGTAATAGATATTTGGTTACTGCAGTGTTCATAGAATCATAACTGTGCAAATGGCATGATGATATTCACTCAGTGGTATAACTAGTAGCTAATTACTGGGCCTTTTCAATTCTGAACTGTCTTCCCCTCCTTAAGATCTCTTTTTTCATCAGCTGTTTTTGCAGAGAAAGTTGCTCTTGTGGTTTCATTTTGTGTCTCATTACAGGGAACTTCCTTTAGTTATTTATTTATTTTTTTAATGCTTCCACACTCAGTTCAATGTCTCTGTTTGCCAATTTCTTTGGTACCACAGAATAACCTAAAAGTTAATGCACTTTATTGGGCAGGGGATCTATTTTTAACTACTAATGCTGTTAACATAAAATTTGCTCAGGAAAGGTTTTATAAATCTCTCTACAATAATGCCTTTCTTCCCTTAAACAGTAAAACTTCCAGGTCTCAGGACTTACGTTGACCCACATACTTATGAAGACCCTACCCAAGCGGTTCATGAGTTTGCCAAGGAATTGGATGCCACCAACATATCCATTGACAAAGTTGTTGGAGCAGGTAACAAGCATAATAGTCCCTCTGCAAACCTAGTGCATCAATGACAAGTTTACAACTCTGAATAAGAATGCTTACTGAGACTACTCAGGTTCTCCGGACTGAGTCTATTGCTATGGAAGGAGACATTTTCTGATTTCATGATCAAAGGCAGGCAATAAATAAATGAAAGGGTATTTAATGGAATGTAATGGTTTCTAAGGTGCCAGACTTACAGACTCACAGACCATGGTCGGCTTTTAATTTATTGAATTTCAGAGGCGGCAGCAGCAACAGCTCAATCTTCCCATGGCTATGCTGATCATGTGTCACAAAGCCTATGTGGTTAAATAGGGTTAATAGGATAAAAGTGTGTCCCATTTTAAAAGACCAACAAATGAATATTTCGATTTGTAGAAAAAAGATAATTTTAGAATTCTTTTTGGAATTAACCAAAAAGCACAAAATAAAATCATAAATGATATATTTTATATAAACTTAATCACCACTATTTTGTGTGGTTATTAAAAGCACCACCAAATAAAATCATTCATCATGCATTTTATACAGATGTCATCATCACTATTTTGTGTGATTATTTAAAATAAAACACAAAGCACTCCACTTTAATACTTTCTGGTAACTTTATATAGAATCAGTCATAAATTCATTAACACTTATGGAATGGTTAGTAATAGCAATTGCATATTTTCAATGAAAACTATAGGCATTTTCAAAATAACGATAGTTTCTACATTTACACATAATCACATATACATCTACAATATATGCAGTGTGCATGGGAATAAAACAATATTTAAAACTAAAAACAAACCATACTCAACAATAGTTTTAAACCATTATCTCATCCTTTGATATTATTCTCAAAATCGAAATAAAGTAGCTATGTTGATGCAGAAATTAGAGTGAAAGACTGAGAAATTAGCTTATTAAATTATATATAAAATCATTGGATTACATCTTTTACAAGTACAATATTTATGACTGATGTTTCTTTACATGGGTAAGCAAGTAATTCTCTCTATTTCTTTTTCTATATATAAAACAGTATTTAGAATTCAAGCAGGACAAACTGAATAATTCATATTCTCTAAATAATATTTTAATAATAATTTTCTAAAGTTTGTCTTTTAATTTCCTGTAAAACTCCCACATACAGGTAATAATAAACTGTGAAACTGGTGATTTGTAAAGGGAAATTAAAATATGCACTTATTTTTCTCACAATTGAATGTGAGAATATATGTATTCACCATACATCTGTGTATGTATGTAGCCTACTCTCTTTCATTTATACAGTCCTACTTGTGAACTGCTTCGTGGTAAAAACTTTTTTGGCTTCCTGGTTTTAATGTTGCCCCACAAGAGTGCACTGTTCTCCAACATGGAAGCTGCAGAAGCTTATGCAGCACAAGGACTTTGCACACAAAATTGGAGAATCTGATGAGAGGAGGAAAAACTTACTTATGCTCAGCCAATATCCAGAAGGCCAGATGGACTTATCACCTTACTCTGATCGATACAAGTATATATACAGATGATTTTGACAGTCAGAAACCAGAGCACAATGGTGTGAGACAAAGCGTACTCATTAAAAAATGGTGTCTGATAAATGAGATAGGGGGAGATCTGCCCACACTGAGTTACTTAATCACCTGATGTTCAATAAAGATTAGAACGGAGGCTTTTTTTCCTTTCTCTCTTCAAATATATTTGTAAATAATGACACATATATCCTAATTCAAGGATTTGCTGGCAATCTTATCATTTGCCCCATTAAGAGCGATAAACTGTGCCTATTTTGTTTGTAAAATATAAATCTTCAACAGCAGTTATACTTCTGGAAGAATTTAATATTATAACCACACTTAGTTTAGACTGGTTAATTAGCCTTTATAAAAGGGTTGGAATTACCAAGATTGAATGTTAAATCAAGATTTTAAAAGCTACCATATTTTTAACACTTTTGTAAAATTTCAAATATATACAAAGATAGATGTAATAGTATAATGAACCTGCATGTACCATTTTCCAGTTTCAACAACAAACTCATGGCCAACCTTGGTTCATGTACACATTTACCCACTTTTTACATCCTTTTTAATTTTTTTAATTAAACATTTTGATGAGAATGTCAAATTATACACAAAATGGATCCTTTATCTCATGGAAATAATTTAATGTCACTCATATAAAATTAATAAGCATGCTGAATTAATTAGCAATTATATTCCATTGTTAGAAAGGCTGACCACTTTCAGTGACTGACATCACTTTCAAGTCAATGAAACATATAGAAAGACTATGTGTGTGTGTGTGTGTGTGTGTGTGTGTGTATTTTTCTAAATTCCTGCCAGCGATTTTATATAAGTAAATAAGTGTTACAGAAACTCTCATTTGTGTGTTGGATAATCAGTAGCACTGTATCCATATTGCAAATGGTAAAATTAAAATGGAGCTACGGAATTAACTTTCTCAAAGTAATAAATTTTATTAATGATAAATTAACTATGGTTAATTCCTAATTTTTCAGTCTAACCACTATTTCAATTAAATAGATTAAATAGAATTTTTGAAGGAAGAACATATTCTCTGCTAGGCATTCATGTGTTACTTAATTTTATTAGTTGCTTTAGATAAGTATTCTCTCCATTTCTGCAGATCAGGAAAAAAAGGCTGAAAATTTTTCAAAGTCCCATGGTCACATTGCTATTAATTAGGAAACCAAAATTTGAATATTGTCCTCCCTAACTTCACAATCCATGCGGGGCACTAAAGATCACATTATGCTTTATTTTTTTTTTTTTAAGATTTATTTTATTTCTCCCCACCCCCCTTGTTGTTTGCGTTTCCTCTGTCTTTTTGTGGTGTGCTGGTCTCCTTTTTTCAGGAGGCACTGGGAACCGAACCTGGGACCTCCTAGTGGGAGGGAGGTGCCTAATTGCTTGAGCCACCTCTGCTCCTGCTTGTTTTGTCTCTCATTATGTTTTCCTCCATGTGTTTCTTGTTGCATCATCTTGTTGTGTCAGCTTGCCACGCCAGCCTGTAGTGTCAGCTCACTGTCTTGCTCATCTTCTTTAGGAGGCACACAGGAACCGAACCCAGACCTCCCATGTGGTAGGCGGGAGCTCAAACACTTGAGCCACATCCACTTCCTACAATATTCTTTTCCATAGGAATTTTTGCGAGTATTAAGTGATATAATTCATATGTAGTGCTTATCTGATACCCAGGCATTGTTTAATACATATTTTTATTATGTCTCTCTTATAACAATGGGAGAGTGAGTGTTGAGGCTAGTGTAGAGGCAATCAGACTCTAGAATCCAACCGCAGCTTTGTACTATCTGTCCAGCTCTCAACCACAGCTCTGTACTATCTGTCCAGGAAAGTAAGTGACTCATCACTTAGAACAAGTGGTGAGAAACTCCTCTTTTAAAACACTGTCTATCACACCATAATGACTCATGACAGGGACAGAATTTTCAGAAAATAAAAGTTCTTTATGGATGCCTCTTTCTGGTACAACCACACTTAATTTTTATACCAAATGAGCTGGTATGTTCTGGAATGTTAGATGACCTTGTGTAAAGAGAGAAATTCTTACTCTTGCTTTTACAAATTATAACAATGATTTGCTTTGCATCAGAACTTCTCTTCCTCCTAATGTTCCCACATCTATAATGACTTATTCTCTCTTGGATTTAGAAAGATCAATGCGTGTTCTCAAGTCCTGTCTCTTAATTCTCCCTACCACCCTAAGGAATACTCAAGCTGCAAGTGCCTGTCTTGTTTACCATTATATCTCTATGCTTTTCACAGTGTCTGTCACACTGTTGCCGCTTGATCAATAGTTATTAAATAAATTCATGAATATCTGCCTTGGGAGCTTAAGTATTTGTTGCCAAGTTGTAATCATTGTTTTGAGAATAGTGGCAAGGCTGGATTCCTAATAAAGGGTTGATTCTTAGGGGGATTCGAACTTTCTGGAGAAAAGCAAGGCAGTTGTAGTGATGTAGTAGGTAAATCAATAGGACAACCCACTGTTTGTATGGGTTGATTCAATCACTTAGGCAAAAAATTAGAGAGAAGAAGCATATTACTTCTTGCCACCTTCTTTCTGGCTGTCATGGGGACCATGAAACTGGTAGATAAACTCACTGCTTTCTTTCTCATTTTCAGAGAGTCTGAATATAAACCAAATTAAACTTCTTAGTGAAAACAGAAGAGTTAAAATTCTGAAATTTAATCCAATGCTTAACCCATAATATCTGTGTTGGGCTGCCCTAAGAACAAGGGTTGAAAAGTCTGATATAACTTTCAACTTCCCTCTTGTTCTTTCGTATTGCCTTTGTTATAGTGTAGGACTTCAAAATATCTGAGGCTTCTCACAGGGCCTATTTTCCACTATGGTGTGGATGTACTAGTGTTTCCTAGGGAGTCTCAGAATTTCATCTTCCAGAATAATTTGGTGGCCTACCTTGTACATCCTGTAGGTCAAAGATGTAAATATTTTTAATGGAATTGTTGAGAGGAAGCAGCTGTTCTCTAGCCCTTTTTTAAAAATATATGTTCTTCCTTATCTTTTGCTGTTTTTGTTCTCCATTCTAACAGGTGAATTTGGAGAGGTATGCAGTGGCCGCTTAAAACTCCCTTCAAAAAAAGAGATTTCAGTGGCCATCAAGACCCTGAAAGTGGGCTACACAGAAAAGCAGAGAAGAGACTTCCTGGGAGAAGCAAGCATTATGGGACAATTTGACCATCCCAATATAATTCGACTAGAGGGAGTTGTTACTAAAAGTAAGGAAATTCTTAAGACTACTTTTGTGCATGCTGAGCAGAGGTTGCTTCATCTTTTAAAAATTTTGATATTTTTTTATTCACAATTTAATAAGCAAGGGTTAGTTTTACTAAATATGTTTCAGCCCTATCAAAAAGACCAGTTTAAAATTAGCATACCTTTCTTTGAAAATAGAGCAGAATTATTTAGCTGGTATTCTATTGAATGCTATTTTCTATCATAAAAATATTTTTAAAAACCATTGGGAGCTAGACATTGGACTATATTATGACATAATGATTAAAAGTTGGTTAGAATTATGGAGATCTTTCTGTTCTGTAGAGTAGCAAGGAAAGCCAATGACTTAATTTTGACAGGTACTGCTGGGAATTCCCAACTAGATGCCTTTTCTTTTATTGTTCACCAGCTTCATAAGTTTATCACTGGGCCTTAGGAAAATTATGGGAGTGTTGGGAATGCTTTTGAGCTGTAAAGACTGGGATCACAGTAGACCCAAGGCCTTTTCTCAGTTCTCTGTGGATTTCAAATTGTTCTGATCTGGAGTCACAGATGGATTCTTGACTGCTCTGGGTAAGCTCTGGCTCACAACCTGTAATGGAAGTCTGAACTTATTTCCATGGTGGTTTCTCCAGCAATGCTCAAAAGGGATCCCATGTGATTTTTCACAAATATGTGATTTTTGGCTCCAATCCCAATGAAAACCTCTTGAGAATGCTCTGGGGTTTTTTTTGTTTTTTTTTTTTTGCTTGTTTTTTTTTTCTCAAGAGTTTTTTGAGCCCACGATGAAGAAAATAAGCTAAATTGGCAGCAAACTCCATAGAGTGAAAGACATCATATGGCAGGAAATTTGCCATTCTTTAGGGGATATTTCATTGGCACTACATTTACATACTCTATGGTTACCAACAGACATTACACATTGTTTTTCACAATGATATTTTTCTTTGGGATTACACAGAGCAATTTCCAAATGGTACTTGTACCTCTTTTCATCTTTGTGTGACTAAAAGTCAAGTCCTTCCTCATAAGAGCATGGGTAATTGAAATATATATTGGCTTCCTTTAGATTTTCATATAATAAATGGGATTAAGAATTTAACAATGTGGAAGAATTTAATCATAAATTTTAAGTCTGTGTTAAGCCTTGTGAAACTTATTTTTTCTGTACTCCTAAAAAATCAGGCTCTACTAATAGTGACACTGAAAATTTTTCTGGTGAAAAGCACTTTTTCTTTCATTTTAAAAACTAATAATAAGTATAGTTCATCGTAGTAAGGGTTGGCAAAATATATGAATCCTTGGTTCCTTCAGAGCAAAGACCTACTTTCTTTATCTTTGTACTCATTAAACTATAGAATCAAGCCTCAAGTGGATTTCAATAGTCATTTAGCCATTGAATCTCCTGCATTATATTCCCACCAAGTGGTTGTTCATCAGTCTTTGAACTCACTAGTGAGAGAAAACTCACTTGAATTTAAGCAGTCATTTCTTTTATAACTCTAATTTTTCACATGTTTTTTCTTTATGAAGTGCCTGTTATGTGACAGACATTGTACAATGGGGATTATTTCAGTCTTACAACTATCCTGTGAGTTAGATATGATATTTTGCATTTTACATTTGAGTAAACAGTAGCTCTAAAGATTTAAATACCTTGCCTATCTAATAAGTGCTAGTGACTGGAAAGTTGAAAACATTGCTTTCACCTCTCTCCCAACTCTGGACCTAAAATGGGCCTCTGCTTTTTTATTATTTTATTTATTCTTTTATATCTTGACGTTCTTATCTTCCCTTTTAACTTCATCACAACAAGGCATTCCTTGAACTTCCAAAATTTTCTTGAAATATTTAATGGCCCTTAGTACCTCAAACAAAATGTAAACTTTTGGGAGGACAGGAATCCTATATTATATAATATGATCAGTGAGGAAGAAAGAACCTGGAACATAGTAAGTGCTTAATTTACTATTGTTGACAAATAAAAGATTGATTGGATGAATGTTGAATGAATGAATGAGTGAATAAAAGAATAGTGTCTCCTAACCAAAAAGTCTTTATTCAGTGTTTGGTTCATTAAATTGAATGCATCTTTCAAAAATGTCACTATATAACTGCCTGTATCACCCAGAAAGTGATGGAAAAAATGTTTCAATTTTAGCATAGACAGAATCAACTTCTCTAATACCTACAACTAAGAAAAAATAAAAGCTACTACCAAACTAAAGATTAGATTTAAATTAAAGCTTACTGATAGGCTGTCATATTTTATTAAACATGAATTGATTTTTCTTTGTTTCCAGTGTTATGAATTATTGTAAGAAACCTCTTATTTTTTGCTGTTTCTTATAAATGCATTTGCTAAATGATGAACAACATTAAACCATAATTATTATGGTAGGTTTTCTTATGCTCTTTAGAGACAAAAATGAAATAATCAAATATAGATTATGGCAACCAGTCAAGGAAATCCGTGCAACTCCCAAGCCTAAAATACAAAAAGAGATAGTTTAAGAAATACAATATTTCAAAAATTGTAGATATTATACATTAAACATTTTATTCATGTCTGTTTCTGTAACATTCTAATACAGATTACAACTGCCTTATTCTTAGGGTGAGAGTTCTAAATTTGATATATCTCCCTGGTCACATAAGCATTGAAAGAGCCTGCCAAATCTGACTATATAAATCCCAGTCATCTCATATATTGCAAATATAATAGAGCAGCAAACCTGGAATTAGATTTTGAACTCATTTAGTGGCATATTTAAAAGCTGTAAATGTGGCACTCTAACACTCTGAGAGGAAGTAGAAATGCCTTAGAATAAAGTTAATATATTTCATTTAATAAATAAATACAGTAATTTTGTCACTAAAAGGCATTACATAATGCACTCCGAATATTTCCTTTGTTTCCTGAGACAATATGACTTCTAAAACAATCTAACTCCAGAGTTGAGAAAAACACATATGCATACACATGCAGCTAGAGTGATTCAGAATTTATAATTTATTGAGTAAAATTATATTTGTAGAAGGAGAACATGAACATCAACTTATGCATTACAAATTATAAGGTCAGAGTTCAAGTTCAGGCTCATCCTTCCTGGTGGTGAGACCTCTGTTAAATCCAACCACTCACAGAAGCTCACTTTCCTTATCTGTAATATGGGATTAGCAGTATTACCTTACTATTTCCAAATATTTTAAAGTTCAAATGAAACTTTATAAGAGTGCATTGTTAAGTGGTAAAGAGATATGCAAATCTAAAACCACTTCTGTTTGCATTTTCAGAAACTTTTATCAGTGAATCTAGATATGTAGAATAACGATCTTGAAAATAAGTCCTTTTTCTTGCTCAAAGATTTTTTATATTTGCTATTAATTGCATGATCTGAAACATTGTGTATAATAAAAAGTATCTTTTTCAGATCACTTAGAGAAAGTCCTTTATTCAATCATTATATTTTATTTGAATTGAGTCATAAACAATTTTAATGGTATGTTTTGAGCCTGATGATCTTAAAAAAGAGAATGTGAGAGAGTCTCTGATCTTCAAAATAGCAGAAAGCTGGGGCCTCATTCTATGCGCAGAACTAGGTACTGACATGTGTTATCAATTTTAGTTAAAGTTCAAAACGGTGGAACTTGTTTTTAACAAATGTTTGATATTTCTGCCATCACACCATTAGTCAAATGATGTTCAGACCCCAAGAAGACCTTCCATTGGCCACTTTTCACCTAGTGAAAAAGAAGGAATTATTTTGAATGGGAGTTATTCATTTTTTATTGTTTTCTGAAAATTAAAAATAAAATAATGCTTAATTTCAACCTTGCAGTATTGAGGGATCTTTAAGAGGAAATGTCATAGGGCAGAACATTAAGAGGATTTCTCATAATTAAAACATTTCTACGTTAGCCTGAATATCTACATCAAACGATTAGTCACTGGTTTGTGCCTATGAATTCCCCACACATATAATAAGGAAATATTGCTGGAAAAAGATGTCATCTTTAGTGACAATGCCATATTCTTGCTGTTTCCTGTTTGTTCCCCTTGAAGAGTCTTCTGCACTTGTCTCAAGGGTTCTACACTCTATGTCATACTCTTAAAAGCCTATATATATGTTGTGTTTATTTAATAATTTACAGAATTACCTACTTCATTAGAGTAATAAATTTTAGAAACTCTGTTGACACAGGTTATCATGCATTCATGATTGCAATTTGATACATGAGTTCAGAACATGCCTGAATGTCTAAAGTGCCCACATCAACAAAATTAGGAAAATCTTTGCTTAGTAAACTAGAGAGCAAATAAGAGAAGGGAAGCTATTCTACATGCTTAAAGAGCTTTCCTTATTTCGTCAACATTATCCATATATATCTCTTGAATGATTTTGTTACATTTGAATTTCAAAAGGGTGCATTGTAGTGTTTTTTACCCAATCATTTAGATAAGATGGTTTTCTGATTTTCTGAAAGTGAAATTCATTTTTATATTAATACATACAAAACATGTTAGAGCATGCTTTGCATGTGCCCAAAGGCTGCCTTTTAAAGAGTGCTAGTTTAAGCACAGAGTAAAAATCTCTAAAAGAAGAGGAAACTATAATTATACAGTAGTTTAAGATTTGTCTGAGTCAATCTGACCTTACACAGACTCAGACGAGGAAAAAGGACAGCCCTAACTCCTAAGGCTAGTAGTATCTTGGTACCAGACCATAAATGAATATCATCATAAAGGAAAATAACAAGTCAATATCATGCATGAACAAAAAGTCATACCTTTAGAACAATTCTGAAGCCCTGGTCATCAATATATAAAAAAGATACTACACCATATCCAAGTTTACTTTATTCCAAGAATGCAAGTTCAGTCTAACATAAACAAATTCTAAAAGTTAACAACATTAATATGAAAGAAAAAAATCAATCTCAACAGATGCAGGAAATAAACATTCAAAATATAAACTATTATCTTAGCATATCATATGTAGAAAAAACTTCTTACCGTGATAAAGGTATGTTAAAAAAAAATCCCAACAAACTTCACATTCATTAGTGAAATATTGTCATTCCTTCTAATGTAGGAACAAGATGCCTGCTGTCATTGCTTTGATTCATTATTTTACTGGAAGTCTAACACTTTGCAATTAGACAAGGAAATAAATAAAAGGTAGAAAGTCTGAAAAGGAAAGAACAAATATGTCATTGTAAAATCAAAATGAGCAATTCAGATTATTATATTTATTAATTATTGCTCTTATGTATGAATCAGGTCTGACCACCCGCCCCTCAAATAAGCTAAGGGAGAATAAAAATTCCATAGTTCTTGTTTTCAAAGATATTAAATTTTGTTTTAAGTCAAACATAAATTTAAACATTTTAAAGCCAGTTGAATATAAAAGTCTCTATGTGTTAAAGAATATCCAGTTGATAGATTGAGGTTGGTTTATGAACATTTCTTGGAAAAAGTGTTTCTCAAACAGCTGGGAGTGCTGTAACTGGCACTCTGCTACTACTACCTACTGGATTTAGAAGTACAAACAAAACAGAGTTGGTACCTGCTCTTGTTAACTCATAGACCAGAGAATAAATAGTGGTCGTTTTAGCAGAATAATGGCTTGATTAAACTAGAATTTGGAAAAGATTGCCCTAGATTTTTATAATCAGTTCATGGAAAACCCACAGAAAAAAAGACCCTAATTCAGTTCATTACAATATTTTTATCAGTCAATTAGATATAATACATAAAAATCTAGGACCTAAACATGTTCTTTCTAATCAGAGGCAATTCAAGTCTTCTATCCTGGGGATGATATGGTATATTTTTGTAAAAAAGTTCTTCAATTTTCCTTCTCTTGCTTATACTTTTTTGCTTCTACCCTTATTCTAATTACATGATACTAATAATAGACTGCTAGCTGCTGAGGTCGAAGCTTTTGGTTCTATAAATCACAATCTTCCCTTGGACTGTGTTTTTCAAGGCTTTTGAAAATAAAATGTACAGTAGGTAATACACAGTTCTTACGGTTCATAGGAGTTAACAGCATTTTCCTTTGGAAATGTATTAAATTTCAATGATTTGTAATATTTCAATGATCTATAAATATTTTTAAGATTAGATGAAACTATATTTATCTAAAAACTAACATTTATTTGAAAATTGTAATGAAAACAATTCTTACTATTTATTTATTGCATTACTCTTCTCTTCTTTTCATAGAAAATGTGAGGAAGTAGACTATGGTGAAACAGTCTGTGCTGGATCAAGAATTTTTAGATGTTTTGAATAAATTTTCTTCTGCCATCAAGCAGTGGTTCAGTGATTAGAGATCTCTCTGTGCCACTGGGGATAGTTAGGGAGAGGAACTAATTTTAACAGACTGAATTGCTTCCTTTAAATCCTATAGCTGTGGAAGATCCTCATTTTATTTATATTTACACAACAATTTAAAAACAAAAGCAAAATTCCACTGCACATTTTGTGTTGTTCATTTTTGATGGAATTTCTTTTCATCTAGTCAGAGAATAATGTCTTTGAGTTTAGTATGTATACCCAGATGTATATTAGGCCCTCTGAGGGTATTGAATGATATAGACTCTGGAGGAAACTTGTAAATCAAAATATATACATATATGCATGAAAAGTATGCAAATATGAATATAAATACATTGCATAATGTTCAGATTAGCTGGTACTTATAAAGAAATTCTCATTATATTTAGTGGATATTAGAACTAGTTCTCACTACTATTGCAAAGATTTAACTTTATTTAATCAAAATTAAAAAGGAAACTCTAAGCGAAGATACTGATTTTGAAGATAGAATATTTGCTATTCTGTTTACTCTTTGTATATTTGGGTTTCCTGAATCTTTGAACTTAATGCAAAGCATATTTCCAGACTTGCCCATCTTAAGTGATATGTTTACATATACCTAAATTATAGAGTTAAATGCATCCTGATCTGATTTCTGAATGGTTATAGGGCTTTGGTTTAATTGACTGGTTTGATTTTTCAGCTACTTTAATTTTCCTTGCCAACATTCTACTAGACATGTTTATGAAAAATGAAATGGTCAGAAAGCGGGGAGCCAGAAGGAAAAGAGTGAAAAGGAAAGGGGTCTGAGTAGTACACAAACTCAGTAACTGGCCACTGAAATTGAGAGTTGACTCTATGAGGCAAAATATTTGTGACTACATTTGAAGTATGAATTGAATTTCCGTAGCAAGTTAAGTTTTTTCAAGAATTTTTTAAGGTAGGAACACAAAAACTGATGGTGGATCATAGAGAACATACATAGTCAGGATTTCTTTTGTTTGTTCATTCATTCATTCATTCATTTTATTACAGGTCTCTGGGACCAGTCCCTAGTGATCTGATGTATTAGTTCAGGAGAGATAAAAATTTCCAAGGGAATGTTGAATTTTTCCCTTTTCCTAAATATTGTCAAATCAAAATTTAGTTAGCGTGGAGAAGCAAGTTCTGTAGACTTGAAGTGTTGGCTAAAATGACTTCTCAGGTATTACCAGATTAACTAGATGTATGTGAAACATTACCTAAATTTTATAAATAAATTACTTTCTTACTGGAATATAAGATGGATGTATCAATTGATTGTTACATATACTAAAATTACCTGAGAAATTTTATAGAATATGAAAAAAAAAACTTTTTCTCAGCTCTTAATAAATAACACATACTGCCTGGGATATATTTAAATTACTAAATGTAGTAAGTGTAATCTTTGTGGTACTAAACCCTAATTCACAACCAGTACGTATTAAGAAATTTCATCTTTGAGAGGATAAAGCAAAGAAAGGAAGCTATTTTCTAGCATCAGCATGGCAAACAGAGTCTCTTGATATAGTAGATACGTATCAGGGAAAATTAGAATTGTGTTAGACAATTAGATGTGCGAGGCTGTTTGTTAAAACTCTGTTTTTTGCACAAGGTCTTTTGGCAGTAATCAGTTCAGATTTAATTCAGGTCTTCTGTACTTGGAAGAGGGTTGCTTTTCCTTTTTCTTATACCATGAGGAATGTATAATTAAAGCAACATTATAGCAACATTTACATTTCAGACACCGTGTGTAGGCTTTGGAATCAGAGAGAGCCACATTAGTGATCTGCCTGACTACTAATTATCTGACCTCAGCAAGTTACTTAAATCCATAATACTTTCAGTTCAGGAACCAGTAAAATGGGAATAATACATATTCCAAAAGCATAAGACTGTTGTGAGGATAAAGTAACATAACATATGTCAAGTACTTAATGCCATGGTACGTAATTATAATTATGGACAAATTCACTAGTATTTTCTGTATATCAAAAAACAACCATTTTCTGTATCTTTTTAAATTTTTTGTTTTGCATAACTTATTTACCCAATTGTTATCACAATGTATATCAATTTTTTTCCATATTTAAAATATTTCCCTCAGTATGAATTTCTGAGTGGCAGTGGTTCAGGACTCTGGAGCTAGACCCCTGGTTGCAAATTTTGGCTTTATAACTTAATTGTGTGACATTGAACAAGTTATTGTATCTCTCTGTGTCTTAGTTTTCTCACCTGTAAAATGCAGATGATAATCATTAATGTGCTTACATATATTTAATAATTAACTAGTACCTTGTACATAATAAGTTCAATATAAATACACTAAAATGGTGGGATTTCAATGATATTTAAAACCATGGATGTTCAAAATGGTTATTTCAAGTTGCTGCCAACAGCAACTTTAGGTTTAGTTTCCTTTTAAGCAAAGTCAGAATAAATTTTGTAATTGGTAATGTTTAGGTGAATACATCTAAAAGGATAATTGTTATTCTTAATTGTTTTGTAACACTTGCATGTAGGATCCATGAAGGTAGGTTCCAATAATTTTGATTATTGACTTCTGATAAATCAGCACACACATACAAAAAACCAACCAAACAACCAAACAACAACAAAAAACAATGCTTAGCATGTAGCCCTGCAAATATCTGTACAAAGAATGAAAATATGTTGAATTCTTAACTCTATATGGGGCTTGGAGGCAGAAATACTTGATTCTACAGAATAGTTATGATTAAAGGAAAGAAAAGGGCAGAATTTGTATATACTGAAAGTCATGCCAAATAAGCCAATTTAGATACCAATTTAGGTATGATCCTTAGTTCTGGAAATCAAACTTCTTAATTTTTTTTGTTCAGTTTTTTACTGAAATCTAGTTTTTTGCTCTTGTTTTTTAATTGAGTACTGTTTTATTTTGTTTTAAATTGACCGTCATAAAGGGATGGGGGGAAGCAGTGAAGCTTTGTATTCATCAGGGGTATCAAAGTAAGTGTATTATATATGTTAATTCTTGTTATTTGTTAAACTCTACTGATGATTGTATTTTTAATTTATTATGTACTATACATATAGGTAAACCTGTTATGATTGTCACAGAATACATGGAGAATGGTTCCTTGGACAGTTTCTTACGGGTAAGTAAATGTAGAAGATTGCTGAAAATATTAGAGACAACCTCCTTTTGCCAAGCAATTAGGTACCCTAACTTTAAAGTAAAACTGAAATTTTCTGGGACTACATAGCAAGAGGAAGACTATAAAATGATATCTATAGTTTGAAGCATTCAAACATTAACATTTCCAATTTTTAAAACAAATTTGAGCAATCTCTTTCAGCCTTATCGTATTTCCAAGATTCATATCAGTTAAAGATAAAGAAAAAAAATCCTAAAGTAAGACCTGAATAACATTGATGTAGGATAGAAATATCCTCTTTTCTTTATTAATATAATCTCTGCTGTAAGATAAAAGGTCACCTATCCTTACATAGTGTTGTCCCTACAGAAAATAAGCATGTGCTCTAATTTTAAGGTGTTCAAAACGTATATATTCTCAAATTAGAGATATGATACTACAGTGTGTGTATACATGTGTATGAGTGTGAGGTGTGTGGAGAGGGAGAGGGAGAACTTCAAACGGTTTAATCTTTGAAATTCAGAAGCTTTATATTTTAATTTTTTCAACAAATATGTGTAAAAAATACAAAAGTTGTATGGAGTACAAGATAATGCCAGTCACTGAAGTGGATAAAAATGTTGATAAAAAGACATCGGTTCTGTACTCACTTCAAAGTGCTTTCAGTAATATATAAATAGCTATGTATAGAATACCAGTCATAATCATGGAAGAAAATTCAAAGATTTCTATGAATATAAAATTGTGCACTTTATTTTAATATTCAGGGACCAAATACAACTTTTAGTAATGATTTTCATAAATATATTTTAAAACCAGACGTTTTCAAATCAGTTAACACCATTATAGTAAATATTCTTTTAAAATCATTGTGTAGGTATGACGAGATATGAAATTTTGTATTAATATATTGTATGTACTTTATAAACCACTTATGTCTATTTTAATCAAAGAAGTTTGGAAGGTTTTCTAAATCCAGGATTCTGAGTATGTCTCTAATTGTTTTCTACTTTCTGACATACAGCTCATAGGGTTGAAGAGAAAAACAAATATTCAACATTTTTTTTTTACTAATTATGAATTAATTACTTAATGTGACATTAAAATTTAGCATCCACATTTTTTAAAGCAATCATGAATATCTGGAAATCAAGGAGCAAGAATGAAGATTCAGTCAAATCAATTTAAACATGAGATCACCACAGACTCAATTACATTTTGGTGTTCTTGATCTTAAAGTTTTCTGAGAAGGAATTTGGATGTCACTTAAAGACCAGGAAAGTCCTAGTTTTAAAACAAAAGTCAAAGAATATTAAGGTGCTTACTGTCCTGAAATATTTGGTCATGTGGCCACTATGCTATTTTATTTTAGCCATTCATCTATTTATGTGCATACCGTGTTATTCTGGAATAATTCAAACTAAAATTTAGGTGATTGGTCTTATTACAAAATTTGCTATGTGAGATTTTAACTAAAGATATAGTTTTAGGAAATAGCAACACATTTTAATCTTACATTTGAAATGTTTCTCAGAAACATGATGCCCAGTTTACCGTAATCCAGCTAGTGGGAATGCTTCGAGGGATAGCATCTGGCATGAAGTACTTGTCAGATATGGGCTATGTTCACCGAGACCTCGCTGCTCGGAACATTTTGATCAACAGTAATTTGGTGTGCAAAGTTTCTGATTTTGGACTTTCACGTGTTTTAGAGGATGACCCAGAAGCGGCTTATACAACAAGAGTGAGTATCTTGGCTAATTTTTCTTTTATCTTTGTTTTCCATCTTTATCATGCCAACTTGTAAATAAATAGAATTATTAAATGTATGTCCCCAAATTCTTTGTCAATTATATCTTCCACAAAAGGAATCTTATCTCTTAAAATTAAAATGTTATTATTTTTCTGGAAAATTGATAGCAACTAGTTTATAAGGTGAGTAAAATTTTAATTCTGAAATTCTATATATGATGTCTTGGTATTTTTGTATTTATCTACTTTGCTGTCATGGTTGCGCACCTTTACGAAGCATATTTGATAAATCCTCAATATTCCATCCAACTAGTTAGAATTTTAAAACATTTTAAAATTAGTGTTTGCATAAATAGAGCATGGTCATTATATAAAAATTTCAAAGCAAAGCAATAAAAAGTAAAAAAAAAAAAATCATGCTTAATTGTGCTACTCTAAGAACCTTTCTATTTTGAGTCCATCCTTCCAATTCTTTTTGCTTACCTATATATGCAAACATATGTATGAATACTTAATGTATGAGTAATCATAATGCCATTTATCACCTGCTTTACTCCTTGGCAATATGACTTTTGAATATCTTTTACTGTCAATAAATAATCTAAGTTATCATTTTTAGCAGCTTGATATATCCTATTTTCTGGTGTGCTTTTTTTTTTTGTTAAACATAGTCCTAATTAGTGAGTAAATTATTAAATCCAGTTTGTTAATATTTTATATAAATGTAGAAACGATTCATTTGCATTCATAATTGTTACAGTCTGATGGTTTCTTTAGAATGAGTTCTTAAAAAATGGATTTTCT
>JAQZBX010048055.1:0-20320 GCA_029593785.1 Cabassous unicinctus | reverse complement strand
ACATTTTTAAAAATAATGTTTTCCTGTTCTTTCTCTTCTCTCCTACTGGGGCTCCAATGACATACTTCAGAATACTTGATACTGTCCTCTAGCTCTTTGAGGCACTATCCATTTTTTAAAATATATTTTTTGGCCTCTACTTGAGTTTGCATGATTTTTCTTGGCATGTCTTCAAGTTCACCAATCTTCATTTCTCTGTGACCAGTCTGCTGTTGATCTCATATAGTGAAATTTCATTTATTGCTGTTATTGAATTTTTTGGTTCTAATATGCCATTTAATATGGTTTTCATATCTCTCCTAAATTATTCATCTCTTTACTCATCTTTTCCTATAGTTTTAGAAAAATATATTAATCTCATAGTTATTTTAAAGTACTTATCTCCTGATTCTAAGATTCAGGTCCTCTGTTAGCTTTATTTTTGTTAATTGATATTTCTCAGCTGTAGTTTACAACCACTTGTTTTCTTGCATTTTTCTTAATTTGTTATTGCATGCTGGTGTGTTGGAAAGTTGTAACAATTTATAATGTCTTAGTTTCCCAGCTACTAAAACATTCTTTAGCGGGTTGGTTTAACAACAGGAATTTATTGGCACATGGTTTTAGATTCCAGAAGGCTTCCTTCTGTCCAAGGTCATTATCTCCTGACTGGCCAGGAATCCTTGGAGTTCCTTGGCTTTCTCATCATGGAGATGTCCTCTCCTTTCTCTTCTGGCTTCTGTTGACTTCCTGCTTCCAGCTTCTCTGATAATTTTTTCTTATAAGGCATCCATTTTTTCTTATAAGTAGTCTAGATTAAGGCCTATCCTGATTCAGTTGGCCTTCCTTTAACTAACAATAACGTCTGCAAAAGTTCCTATTTACAATGGTTTCACACCTTCAAGAATAGGTTAAAATGAAGAGCATGTTTTTTTTTGGGGCGTGGGGGTACGTAATTCATCCTAACACTAATTTGGCACCTCCTTCACATCATGATACATTACATCCCTTTCTTTCTTTGTATAAGAAATGCATGAACATGTGTGTATAGTATGTCTAACACCATAGCTATAGTCATATTTACAGAAAAAGTCTTTTGTAAAAGTCTGTGAGATAAGTTTTAAATGCTTACTCCATACAAATGTTTACACACACATTTGCAATTCTGAACACCTAAGATTCTGCTTTGCTCTTTGTCTCAGTAATCAAGGAACTAGCCTTCTTCCACAATCTAAGTGAGGAGTATTTTCAACCAAAATGAAAAAGAAGGCAACATTGTTACTCCAGCTTCCTTCCTTCTCTGAATGATACCTCAACTCTCCAAATTAGAATCTCCCTGGTTTCTCCCTACAGAATGCCCATCTGTTGCAGTAAAATCAGTTAATTGCTTGCTTTTCTTGCAGCTTTGAGTCGAGCCAGTAGCTGGCTCTCCCATCCTTCTGTTGCTCACTGTCAGTTGGAAGAGCTTTTTCACCCAGTGCCAAAGTGGGCAAGGGCCATCTTGAATGGCAGCCATCCATTGCTGCAGAAGCTACAAAAGTGAGCCAAACAAAGAAGATATTGGGAGTTTGAAGAGATGGGGCTAAGCTATCTCAGCAGGCTAGAAACAGTCTTGATTTCCCTTTATTAAGAGATGGATGCTTGACCACAAAAAGTTCACTGTAATGACAAATAGGCACTGCTGGGGTAATCTGGGCATCTGCAAGTTTAGTATCTGTGGCCCTATCTTTGGTTGACACATAGAGTATTTCTATTGTAATAATTTGCTTAAAGTTAATCAATGTGTGTATATGTGTGTGTGTGTATGTAAGAGATTGAGAGAGAGAGAGAGAGAGAGCGAGCGCGAGAGCGGGAGAGAGTGCACAGCACTTGTATGAGTGGATCCCAGGAAAACTGAGATTGGTTTGCCTAGCAATGGCTTGTCTCACAAGGAGAATGGAGTTCAAGAATCTAATCATCAGATTGGATGATGACTGAAACAGTAGGATAATGAATGGAACAGTAGGAAATATCCCTGGTGGATATTTCTTTGCTTTGGGAAAACCCAACAAGAGGAAGAAAACTCAATTGGCAAGTTAAGGAGGTTAGGTTTTAGGGAGTTCCTAAAAAAGGAAGCATGTGCTTTTAAAGATATCCTTCTATGGGTCAACAATAGAGTTTAAATCTTGAAAGTCGCAATTAGCAGGGAGACCTGCCTTTTATCCCAACAATTTTCTACCCAAATAATTTCAAAAAATTTAGGGATGCTTACGTGTCTCATAGATCCACCTCCCTTGGTGGACTGGGCAAAATCATTGTCACCATTGTTCTCAAATTCATTGGATAAATATTTCTCCAGCTACCAAGTCAGTATCTGGAGCTGAGCCACTCTCCTTTCCTCCTTCAAACCTCTTCCACCCTCCAGAAATTTTTCTGCCTGCTGCATGTCCAGCTCTTTCAGAGGAGTTCATGGAAGAGCTCTTTTTCTTTCATGAGTGCCCATTCTTTCCTAGAGCAAAAAGATCCTGTGGAGGTTATGCCAGGTCTTGGGCAAGAGCCACATGATTGGGCTATAATCTCCCTACTTGAACTCTTGGGATTTTGCTGCAAAGACTGGCTGCCTTTCCTCATCCATGTGCTTCCTCTTGGAGCCCATAACTTTCCCCAAGTCTGGCTTCCAGCAGATCAGTCCATACCGATAAGCCGAGAATGTGGACAGGGCGCAGTTCTTACCCCTGGACACTTTGCGTTCAATTCATTCAGGGGTTATAGCTCTATGCTGGTTGAAGGGGGACAATGTACTAGGGAAAGGTGGTCTACAAATATTCTGTGGCACTGAAAAACCACTTTTCCAGACAGTATATTTGGGAAAAAGAATCACTTAGCATTCCATGCTAGGCTTCATCTTCCTCTCCTCAACTCCTCTTTCCATTCTCCTCCACAAACCTGGGGACTTCCCTTGATTCAAAAGTTCATTTCAGGTTCTGCTCATCTCCCTTTATTTTTAGAATTGCAATGAAGTGATTGAAAGGGATATTCTTTGACAGAAAATTGGCCTGAATTCACATTAGATTCCATTGTGTACTATCTTTTTAACGTGAGGCAAATTTGATGCCCCAGGATTTTTCAGTATTCACAATATGGAGCCACTAATGTCACATTTGAAAAGTAGGTGTGAAAGTCATGTGATCCAATGCACATATTTGCTGGTGCAAGGAAGGTATCCACAAAGGATACTCCTACCTTCCTTTATTTTGTCCTGTACATCTCTCTTCAGCAGCTAGGGATTTGGGATTATGGAACTTCTGATTAATTTAACCACCAGCTTTGATCCAGTTGCCATCTTCTCCTCCACCTTCTGGTCTTTGGAGGAGCAAGGCCACAGATTCAGTCCTTGGAGGTCATGTCCACACATATCCAACCCGTGGCCCCTCCCTAAGGCCATAGCTGGTGACAGCCCCCAGAATTCCCAGCCTCTCAAAATGTCTCTTCCACAGCACTTTGTGCAGGGTCTGTTCTTTCTTTATCATGAGCTTGTCTAGAAGACTTTGACCTGAAGTTCTTCAATTTGAAGCACTCAACTAATTGCCATCTTGTACAATTAGGGTGCTTTTTCAGGATCTGCCTTGTGCCACATGTAGATTGTTGAATAAATGGTTATTGGATGAACTTGTCTCTTTCCACATTGCATAGTAAACTCTATTAGGTCTGGATTTTTATCTGATTCATCTTTATTTCTTTCACAAATTTAGAAGACTGCCATATATGCAGAAGACTCACTGTAAATGGTTTTCAGTAAATTGATTCATTTATTAAAATATAAAGTACTCACCACACAGTCTCCTAAGATCTTTTGCCAGTTTACTTTCCTAAAGTGCTATTTTTATTGATAAAAATTCCTCTCTAGCCTGTGGTGAAGAATCTTTAAAGTATGGCATACCCAAAATGGCAGTCAATAAAAATGATAGCACCATTTTTATTTATTTACATGGAAAGCCTTACATTTTAAGAGAGAATTAGATTAATAAAGGTATAGAATTATTATATTTATACATGTATATAAGCCAGAAGACATATCAGCCAAAACATTAATAGTTGTTCTTTCTAGTAGGTGGAAATTTTTTCATGTTCATTTACCTATCCTCATTCAATGAAAAGAAAGGAAAAAAATAATGCTTCAACTAAAGTAAAAGTGAAAATAGAAATGCTGTAATTGTGTGGCATCCATTTAGTTTTCAAGGTTTATGATGTGCTGCCTCAAGCTTCTGGGTCAGCCTTGGTTGCAGAAGCACCTACAACTCCCTCATGGACAGTCAGACATAAGCTTTCAAAGCTGTACCTTCTCGATGATGGCCTCAACCCTACAGGACTTTTCTTTGTTGGAATAAAGCTCTTCAAAGGAAGACTGGATTCTTCTTAAGTGCTGTAGCAATATGTTAAGAAAAATACCAACACGTACACTGTCTTAGTTTGTGATGGCTGCTATAACAAAGTACACAAATTGACTGGCTCGCAGTTTTGGAGGCTAGAAGTCTGGATCTAGGTGTTGGTGGGGTCGTGGCTCTGCTGAAGTCTACAGGGTTCTGGTAGAAGCTTGCTGGCAATCACTGCCATTCTTTTGCGTGTGACATAACCCCTTCTCTGCCTCTGTCACATGGCTGTTTTTTCTATCTGTGCCCAAATTTCCACTCCTTGTAAGGACACCAGTCATATTAGATTAATGCCCACCCTGATCCAGTTTGGCCTCATCTTAACAGTAACATCTTCGAAGACCCTATTTCCAAATAAGGACCATGGATAGGACTTGAGCATGTCTTTTTGGGGGACACAATTTCAATCCATAATATAGGCCTACCGTATTTATCATTCAATGGAAGGAAAACTCTGATCTTTGAAAATGTAGGTACATCTACAATTTATGAGCTGGACATGTTTTTAAATATAGAACACAGTTAGCATGACACATCATATAATGTTACATTTTCCGAGCTGAAAAACCTCCAAGTAACTACTGAAAGGCTGCTTGCTTGAATGCCATTTTTGAGAACTCTCTCCACTTTACTACCATCTTTTAGTACTCCTGTGCCTTCCCAACTACTATGGTTTTTGTGCATGGTAGAACAACCTTTGCTACCCACGCTCTAAAGGCCAGAAATAGGAGAGAACTTTGCATAACTTTTATGCTCTATAATTTACATAACCATGGGAAATAACAATGCATACTCAATTTTAATTAAAAACTGTTTTCTGGGCTCTCCTAGTTCTTACTTCCCCAAAATATAAGTAGCTAATTTGAAATCCTAATTGTCGGGACGTTTGGGGAGATCATAAATGGCATGTGAGGTCTGTGCTCCTGTTAATTGATTTTCCTGGAGGAAAAAAAAATGTGCAGGAACATCTTAGGAGTCCTCAGATATATAAAATGCCATGTTATTTTAGATTTCAAATCAGAAGACAAATGCTCACTTCTTTCCTTTCATCTTTTTAATTCCTGTAGTTATTCGTAGTCAGTCCATTGGCGTGTTAACCTAGCAATTCCACTCCGTCTTTTAATGCCTATTTCACAGAGGAGAAGTTACTGCAGGTGCCAGATCCAAGATATGAAACTGCAGCCCGATTGACTCTCAGCCTCGCCTCCTTTTCCAAAGCATCGTCCTGCCCACCCTGAAGGACCAGGGCCGGCTCACTGCCTCGGGTGCAGAGCTGCCCTCAGCTCTCTTTTTCCGTCTGAACCCCAGTGCCCTTGCTCACTTACATGCACTTGACTATATATTCAAATATCTTTCTGGTAGGATTTGTTTCAGTCCCTTAAATTTCCTCCCACGGGTTTGCATTCTCTCTCCTCTGGAACTTAGAATTTGTCTCATTTCCCAAACCCAGTTGGTGGCAGTTCCACAAAATCATCTATGGTGTGAGTGTAGGAAGGAGGTGGTGGCCAAGCGGACGTCGGGGTGCCTCTCTCTTATCAGTACCTGTTGCTTTGACACCTGGAACGTAAAACAGAATTGTGAGAACAGACATCTTTGCCTTTTTTTCCCATGCAGGCTTTCACCAATAAATATTATTTTAGCTTTTTTCTTATTATAAGAAATTCTTCAATTACAGTTTTCTTTTCTTTCTTTTAAATCATGGATGCATTTGTCAAATGCTGTATCTACATCTATGAGAGGATCATGTTTTTTCTTCTTTAATCTATTGATATGTTGAATTACATCAAACGATTTTCAAATACTGAGCCAGCTTACAAACTGTGGGTAAAACACACTGGTTCGTGATACATTATCTTTTTTATATATTGCTGGATTTTTGCTCTTATGTCCCCAAGTGATGTTTTTCTGTGGTTTTATTTATACTTGTACTATTTTTGTCTGGTTTTGGTGTCAGGGTAAGCCTGGCCTCATAAAATGAATTGGGAAATGTTCCCTGTTCTTTTTGTATTCTGCATGAGTTTATGCAGATTTGGTATTATTACTTCGTTAAGTATTAGTATTAGCCAGTGAAGGCGTCTACTCCTGGAGTTTCTTTGCCGAAAACTATAAACACAATATATTGCTACTGTATTTGTTTTAGACAACTAATAATCTTTTATTACAATCAAAGACAAGAAAAATGAATTTCATATTTATGTTCATTTATGTCACTTCCAGCACTCCTCATTTCTTTGTGTAGATCAGTTTTTAAGAACTATTTTCTTTTTGCTGAATGTCTCTCTCTACATATATATGCCATATATCACGTCAAGTATATACACACATACATATACACATATACATGTGCAATTATTTACTTATTTCATTGATGGAATAGTTTCTATTCGTCCTCTGGGGACAGTTATAATTTTTTTTTTTTTTTTTTTTTGGTTTCTCCTCACAGCACAGTCTCTATTTCCTGCAAGATTTTTTTCTTCTCCTATTTCAAGAAGTCACTGCCTTCCCTGATAGGCTTTCTCAGGTATATAATAGAACATGACTGTCTGCTCATAATTAATAGCGGAGAACTAAAAAGCTAATTGGAAGCTCTGAGTGCATGGGTAGAGCCCATTGCTATTGCCTTAAGTGAAGTTAGTGATGTCTGAGGGAAACTTTGAGACAGTACCTTTAGGTCTTTCCTATTGTGCTAGTTGAATCATCCAGAGATGAGCTTCCTGTCTTCTGCAGGGAGGTAAGTGTCTTCTTTCTATTTATTATATTTGGAGCTCACTGGGGGAAAGCGGGTGATGGTGGTGTTTCCACACTTGACATCTGGAGTGGCTAGCTGCTGAATCTTCCTTCAGTCATAAGTGCAGGGGTTCTCCCCTCAACTGCGTTTTGTATCCCCTAATGCATTTCCAAGCTACTGACTGTGTGAGGACAAGGCAGTAGTCTAGCCATGTGCAGTGGAATAGGGATGTCAGGGGAACTGTTTCTCAACTGGCCTTCACCAAGCGTTTTCAGCCTTCTTCCAACAGTAGCTCCAGTTAAAGAGGTCCCAAGCTGCCCGTTCCTGTGTCATTTTAAGATTTTGTAGCATAAATCTTGTTGGCTTGCTGTTTGCCTCACCCCTTGGGATTAAGGTTTCTGTGTCTGTTAGGTCAGTTACTACCTCCTCCATCTGTTTCTTAGCTTTTGATATTTTGTGCTCCCCTCCTCTCCTGGTCTCACTGTTCTTGTGGGTGTACGTCTCCTCACACTAACCTTTATTATTAAGATGCATCTGAAAGGAGCACATTCGGGTGTCTGTGTTTGATTTCTCTTGTAAATCCAGAAGCTGAATGTACCAGGCTTGAATTCTTCCTAGTCTCTGCCAGATGCAAAGCACATTTTGAAAATGAAGACAGACGAGGGAACTTAAATCTTATTCTTTATTAAAAATGTCATAAACGTATACATTCTATTGTATATATATTTAAAACATAGAATGTTTGTTGAAAGAAATTCCAGATAATCAATGAAACAGAAGTTTTTTGAAATGGGTTTCAGCAGACATAAGAGCTTAATATATGAACAAGGAATAAGTGTAAAACAGGAATGAATGAAAAGTTGGAAATAAAATAAAGAGTTTCATTAAAAGATAAAATAATTGTATTAGAAGTAAGCAATTAGCAGCTTTTGTGATGAGAAAACAATTTCCCTGGATAATGGTAATAGATGAAATCAAGAAAATATATAAGTACATACACAAAATTTTATATCTTCCATATTTCCAGCTGTTCTTATTATGTATGGCATTTTTCTTCTTTATTATTTTCTGTATTTTCAAAACATTCTACACTGAGCAGGAATAATAAAAATTTGACATACCCATTTACATGCTCCATAACAACTCAGAGACTTTAAAGGGCTGTGCTTTTAAGACCTAACGTGCACAAGAGCAAGGCACTTGCAGTTTGAAATCCTAGGCGTCTTACTGAGTAATCCATACTCTGATTTTTTTTTCCTATCTGAGTATCCTGCTGTCCACAAAATGCCATCTGACAGGCACCATTTTTATGGATGGACTAACACCAACTGTAAATTGTTTCCCTTCCAAAACTAAGATGAGAAATGTCGACACAATTGCTACTTTAACAGCGCTATAAAATGTCCCTTCTCTCTTAATTGTTTTCCTGTCAAGGCAAAGGTAAAAAAGACATCAAACAGAGATGACTCTTAAATACCTTAAGTGCTTGTGGGGACTAAAAGCTTATTCTCGCTTTTGACAGTGTGACCCTATAGCTTGTTAGTATTTCACGTTTATACTAGGCACTATGATTTGTACTAGGAGTAAAGAGAAAAATAAGACCCAGACATTGTCCTGGGATGGGTTACACACTGGGATAGGGGAAGGAGATAGAAAAAATGCAATTGCATTACTGTACGGTAAATGCTGTGATAAAAGCATGATTTTTTTGTGGTATCAATGTATGGAGACATATAGATGGGGGTGGGGGGCGGGGACTATTTAGGTTAAGGGTTGGGAACAGCCAGATTTGTGAATCCTTCAGAGCATATGGTTTACTCCATGACGTTACTCCACTGCTACGAGTAAATGCACACAGCAGCCAGAGGAGGTGATGTACAAGGTCTGGCTGCCAGCTAGACTCATTTGCTAGCTAAATGATTTGCTTCCACTTAGCAGCCTAAATTGAGCAAACCGTCAAGGTCATGCCTAAGCAAAACTGTAAATGTGTTTATATGATACACATCCTTGCTGACATCCGCAAAGCGTAGTACATGAATGTCAGCCAATTACCACGTCAGAGCTCTCTTGATAAGCTCCCACTTTTTTCTATATACATGTAGATGTGGGGACTTCGATATTTAGAAGAAGTGGGCATGGTTGAATAGAACTGCTTTGCACTGTGGCGGAGGTGCAGCTGGCTTGGCCTGAGACAACTACAACAGCTGTTTACCAACAAAGTCCCATATTTTGTTTACATTAGAATCAATACTGTCCCATATTGCTTCTAATGTTCTTTCTAACTGGTCAGTGTTACATGTTTTGAAATGTGTCGCTGCACACACTGTGATGGATTTGAATATCTAAAGTTGGGCTTTGCAAAGGGTTTGGGATTGGGAAGTAGGGAAAGCTGTTGAAGTGTTCTGGATAATAGAGTAAAAGCAAAGAAAGTTAAGTAGGAGAGATATTTAAGGGAAGGAGCCCAAAGAAACCAGTCATGTGACAAGAAGTTGGGAGACACAAGTTGACGTGGACATTCTCTTGAGTGTTGGAGTAGCCAGATGACCTTCTAAGTTAACTTTGATTCACTCATTTTTAAAATTAAAATCCACTATGTTCAAAGCAAATATGAAATGTACAATGATACAAATACCCATGTTTCCACCATGTATCTTAAGACCAGGAATGTAAAATGTCCCCGAGGAAACTCTGTTTCCTCATTATTTCCATCTTCTTCCTTTCCTCCATCCCCAGTGAGAAAACTACTATCCTAGTTATTGTGTATTTCATCACTCTTTTTTAATGATTTTATCTCAGTTGCCTAAATTTCATTTAGTTTAGTGTGTTTTGGAAGTTTACATACATGGAATCACACTATGTGTTATTCTGTGATTTCTTTTCCTTCTCATTCAATATTGTTCTAATGAGAATTATCCACTGTGGGAAAATATATCCCAACTTTATTCAGCTTTATTCTTCTACACAATTCTATTATATGAAAATATCAAACATTGGCCATCTAAGTTCTCTTGTTACTGGAAATTTTTTGTTTCTGTTTTTTTTTTCCTTTTGCCATCTGTGTTGCCATGAACACTGCCGTGCTTATCTTCCGGTGCACATATGCAAGAGCTTCTCTAAGGTGTATGCTTTGGAAAGAAAATGCTGGGTCATACGCTATGCATGTCTTGAACTTTACTGAATTACACCAAATTGTAAAGGTGTACCACTTACATGCCCACCGACAGTTTGACTTTTCTTTGCTTCCTGTCCCCTCTCAACATTAGAGATTCTAAATGATTTCATTGTGGTTTAATTCATATTTAATTAATTACTAATGAAATTGAGCATATTATCACATATTTATTTGTCATGCATGTTTCCCATTCATTGAAAATCTTATTCAAGACTTTTGCCCATTTTTATCTTGGGTGGTTTGTCTATCATCACTGAGAGGTTAGCATTCTTGATCTTTGCCATATCACCCTTTATCGATAATGTATGTTTCAATATCTTTACCAGGTTTATGATATGTCTTTATGTATTTTTGATGAACAAAAGCTCTTAATTTTAATGTAATCAACCTATCAGTCTTTTTCTTTTAACTTTTTATTTTGAAATAATTATAAATTTTCAAGAAGTTGCAAAGTTATTAGAGAAGGGTCACATGTACCCTTTGCTCAGCTTCTCCAGTGGTTACAGACTTCATAATTACAGTACAATATCAAAACCTGGAAACTGACATTGATAAAATTATGTGTATAGGTCTATGCTGTTTTCTCATGTGTAGATTTGTACAATCACCATAATCAAGATACAGAACTGTTATATCACCTCAAAGATCTCATTCATGCTATTCCTTTGTGTTCACACCCTTTACCAATCCTAATACCTGGCAATCAATAATCCATTTGTTATCTGCAGAATCTAAGGTAATAATCCACATCTCATTCCTGATATTAGTGATTTATATCTTCTTTAGTTTTATCTTTATTGGTCTTGTTAGAACTTTTTAAAATTTTTTTTATTTTAGTCTTTCTAAAGAACCAGGTTTTTTTTTCCCATTGATTTCTTCAATTATTTTTTTATTTTCAACTTCATTGATTTCTGATCTTACATTTATTATCTCCTTTCTTCTGCTTTGGATTTCTTATGCTCTAATTTTTCTAGATACTTGAGGTGAAAATTTAAATAACTGATTTGAGATTTTTCATCTTTTTTAATGTAACTATTTACTGCTATCCATTTCTCTCTTAGAATTGCATTAGCTGCATCCCACAAATGAAGATAAAATTTACAATGCAGTTTTCATTTCTCTTGTGACTTCCTCTTTGATCCATTGATTATTTATAAGTATGTTGTTTAATTTTCAAGAATTTGGAGATTGTCCTTTTATCGTTTGGTTATTGAGTTACCTCTGTGGTCCGAGAATGTAATCTGTATAATTTCAATTCTTTTAAACTGGTTAGTTTTTTTGGTACTCAGAATATAATTTAACCTGCTGTATGTTCTGTGGGTACTTGAAAAGAATGTGCATTTTTCTTTTGGGTGCAGAGTTTTATAAATATTAAGTAGATCCATTGATTGATGATTATGCTTAGTTATTCTATATCCTTCCTGATTTTCTGGCTAGTTGTTTTATCAATTGTGGAAAGGGAGTTGTAGAAATTTCTCCTTTCAGTTTTAAATTTTTAAATTTCTCCTTTCAGTTTTATCAGCTTTTGCTTCCATATTTTGTATTTCTGTTTTTTGGTGTTGTGGTAGATTGAATTATGTACTCCAATCTAGACATGTTCTTAATCTGCATTCCTGTCTATGTGAACCCATCATAAGTAGAATCTCTTGAAGATGTTAAAGTGGGGTCCAACTGAATGAGAGTGTGTCTTAATTTACACTACAGGAGGCCTTATAAAGAGAAAACCACAGAAAAGATTCAGAACCTGGAAGTCAGTGGGAATCCAGAAGAGAGGAAAGGAGAAGGAATTACCATGTGATGAACCAGAAATACAAGCCAAGAGATCCCTAGAATTGTGGCAAGCCGTCAACAGAATTCTACCAGCCATGGGAGGAATCAAGCCTTCTGGCCTCTGAAATCAATAAATTTGCATTGTTTAAGCTAGTCTATTGTGTGATATTTTTCATAGTAGCCTGGAAAACCAAGATAGGTGTATATATATTTAGTATTGCTTATGTTTTCTTTGTTAACTGACTTTTTTTTATCATTATGCAGTTTCCTTTTGTTTCCCTGGTAATTTTCTTTGCTTTGAAGTTCACTTTATTGGTATTAATATAGTCATTCCCACTCTCCTTTAATTAATATTTGGCCACTTTTATATAATTGAATTGTGTTTTTGTAGACAGTATTTTAATGAGTTATTTTTTATCCACTCTGCCAATCTCTGCTTTTTAATTGGTGTATTCAACCCATTTACATTTAATGTAATTATTGACATTTTAAGGCTTACGCCTGTCATTTTAGTTTAGTTTTGTTTGTTTTCTCTGTTTTTTTTCCCCTAGGGGTGAGTTGAAGATCTTTTAGAATTACGTTTTGATCTATCTATAGTGATTTTGAGTAATTCATTTTGTATATCTTTTTTCAGTAGTTGCTCTAGATATTATAAAAACTTTTCACAATCTACGGTTTACTGCTATGAGTAAATTGTAGAACCTTTTTTTTCCCCATTTATCTTCCCTTACTTATTATATAATTTTCTTTAATATTTCTTTTAAATATATTGAGAACTACATCAGACAATGTGTGATTTTTGCTTCAACTCACAAATATGATTTACAAATCACCCCCCTCCTCAAATGAGAGTCTATGCATTTACTCAGATTTTTACTCTGTTTATTGCTTTTTCTTCCTTTCTGATATCCAAGATTACTTCTTTTATCATTTACTTTCTGTTTAGAGAAATTCTTTAGTGGTTATTTTAGGGTATTTATACTGGAAACCAATTCTCTTAGTTTCCCTTCATCTGAGAATGTCTTGATTTCTCATGCACTCCAGAAGGATATTTTTACTAGATATATATTATAGGTTGACAGTTTGTATATTTCCAGTCTTGAAAAGTGTCATACCATGGTTTTCGATAAATATGCTGTCACTTGAAATGCTTTACCTATATAGTTAAGGTTTCATTTCTCTCTCAATGCTCTCAAGAAATTTTTTTGTTCTTGGTTTCAGAATTTTGGCTATTTTCTATTTTTTTTTTCAATTTGTTACAAGACTTCTTGTAACTGCTTATTGAATCATATTTATAATGGTTGCTTTAAAACCGTTTTTGGTTAATTCCAACATTGGATTAATCTCAGTTTGGCATTAGTTTATTGCCTTTTCTCATGCAAATGGTAATTTTCTTGGTTGTTGGTATGATGAGTAATTTTTGGTATGATGGGTAAATTTTGGTTGTATACTGGACATTTAGTCTATAATATTAAGAGACTCTGGGTCTTACATAAATTTTATTTTATCAGGCAGGTTTAGGTTTAGAAGGCAGGTCCTGGCTTACATTTTTGGACTGTAGTTCCAATATCATCTACATTTCATATCTTTTGCTCTGCTATTTGAGTCTTCCTTGTTTCTCTCCTGCCACTGGGGCTCCCTGCTGATGTTGCTTAAGAGAGCAGAAGGACTTACTCCAGGCCAGACTACATTCCAGTGCCTCTTGGTGGTGGAAAGGGGTCTCAAGTCCATGGAATGACATACACTTCCCAGGCTGAGTACTTGTAGCAGGAGCCCCCTGGTTGGTGCCCTGGCTGCATGGTGCTTCTGGATGGGAGAGGTTAGTCTCATGCTCAGCAGGGGAGGAGAGCTTTCCCCCACCCACCATCACTTATTGACAGCAGAACTTCCAATTGTTTACCTTTCCTGGTTTTGTCAGCTTGCCTGATGTTACCAATGGGATTCCCATCCAATCTTGGGAAAAAATGACCTGGGCCACTTTCTAGGTTGGAAGATGGGAAATGATGGGCATGCACTGACTTTTTCTGCTGGGTGGAGGGTTATGAGATGTGCTGCTACTGTGCTTTTCCTCTGAATAATTTTATCATTTCACAATTGAATATAGTGCTTGTCTAAGTGTTTGGTGCACACCATTTATCAGACTAAGCACATTTTTTCTAGTCCTAGTTAGCTTGGTGTTATTTTATCATTAATGAATACTGCATTCCATCCACCACATTTTCTTCATCTATTTTGAATGTCACAATTTTCCTATTTTAATCTCATAATGTGATGAATTTCATTAATTACTTTTCTGATAATAATTAACTTGTACTCCTGAGATAAAGCCAATTCCATCATCTTATATCATTTTATTTTTATATTTTGCTACTTATTTTGTCTGTATTTTGTTAAGACATTGGTGCATGTATATAAATGTTATTAGGTTTTTGCTATTCTTATAAAATGAGTTGGAGATGGTTGTCTTTTTAAAAAGTTTTTTGCTTACACCTATGCAACATTGGAATTATCTGTTCCTATAAGCTTGGTAAAGTTTACACTAAATTCATAAAACTATCTAGACTTAGTTACTAATTATTTATTTATTAAAAAAATAAGTTTAGTAAATTGCATTTTTTTCTGGGAATTTATAAATTTACTCGTTTTTCAAATTTACTGATATCAAGCTGATTATAATATGTTTATTTCTTAATCTCTGCTATAGTTTTAAGTCTTTGCATATTTCATTCATTTTAAATTTGTTTATTTGAGCTTTATATATATATATTTGGCTTCTCAAATTTTCTAGCACTTTGATTGCTTTATTAATATAGTCAAGTGAACATCTTTTGGCACTGTTGAGTTGACTTTGTTTTTATTTCATTAATTTCCTTTAATTTTCTTTAGGCTGCTCTCATTCATTTTCGTATTCATAAGTTAGATTCCTAGTCCATTATTGTCAGACTGTTTTCATTCATAATGGAAGCATTTATGACAATTAACTACCTTTAAAGCTCAGTGGGCATACATTAATCTTAATTATTATTCCAATATACATATTATACAGTTGCATTTTTATTTTTTTGACTCATAGATGCTTAAAATGATTTTTAAAATTTAAAAATGCATAGACTTTTTTTCTTTATCCATTTGGCACTGATTTCTATCTTAATTTCATTTTATTCAGAGGAATTTGTCTTTATGGTTTCAATCCTTTGAAATGCATTGAGATTGGCTGTACAAAAATGTGCTTTCTTCTACTATTGGCAATTTCCTTTAGGTCAAGTTTATTATTAGTACTCTTTGAATATTCTATGGTCTTACAATTTTTTGCATATGTTGCTTCTTTCTGTCTGCTTGATTTATCAATTACAGAAAAGTATGTTAAATGATCAGTTAAGATGACCCATTTGTTTATTTGCCTATGAGGTTCAACCTACTCCTTTTTCCCTATTGCGTTAATATGAACACTTTCAAATGTTCACAAAAGTACTATAAAACCTCCATCTAAATATTACTATCGACATTGTACCTCTTTGGTTTATCACATGTGTATACACCTTTTTTTCCCATCTGTCAACCCAAATTATTATTTTGATGCATTGCAAAATAAGTTGCAGACATCAATACACTGCCACCCCACAATATTTCCAATATATAACATTAAGAAGAGTTCAATATTGTTTGTGATTTTTGAAATTTTTGAGGTAAAATTTAGTTAAAATGAAATGTGCAAATCTTAAGTGTACTTTTGAGTTAATTCTGGCAAATGTACACACATGTGAAACCCAAATCTCTATCAATATACAGAACATAACCATTATCTTAGGAGTTCCCTAATGTCTCTTTCTTGTAAATCTTAGCCTAATCCCAGGCAGTCATATTTTTCTGATTTTTCTACCATATAGTAGGTTTTCTTAATTTTGAACTTCATGTAAATTAAATCATATAGTGTTTACACCTTTTTAAAGAGGCTTCTTTCGTGCAATATAATGATCTTGAGATTTAGCTATGCTGTTTTTCATTTGTTCATTTTTATTCCATTGTATGGAATGCTTTTATTCCCTCTCCAGTTAATGGGAACCTGGGCTGTTTACAGTTTGGAGATATTATGAATAAAGCTGCTAAGAACATTGTAATGCAATCATTTTTTGTGAACATATCTAGGAGTAGAATTGCTGCGTCATGTGGTAGATGCATGTTTAGCCTTATAAAAACCAACAATTCCATGTTCCAGAGAAGGGGCACCATTTTGCATTCCCATCAGTTATGGATGAGAATTCTAGTTGCTTAACATCTTAATATCATTAGGTGTTTTTCAGTCTTTTCAATTTTAGCCATTTTGGCAGGTGTTTACTGGTAATTAATTTTAGTTTTAATTATTATTTCCTTGGTGTTGAGCAATTTTCATGTGCCTATTGGCCATAAGTAAATCTTCCTTTGTGAAATGTGTTTTCAAATGTTTTACCCATTTTCATCAGATGTTTTCCTATCATTACTAACATACCAGTCCTTTGTGAGCTATATGTTTTGCTAATATTTTCTCCCAGCCTCTTGCTAGCCTATTTTTAAAGCTATATCTTTGATCAGCAGAATTCTAAAATTTTGGTGAAATATAAATCTTATTTTTTTAAATTGGGGTTGCTCTACTTTAGATTTATATACTTTGATGGCATAAAATTAGTTGAATTCACAGTAGAAGCTTTTATTCTTCTTGATGAATTTTACTCTTTAATTAATATGTCTAATTAAAGTCTTCTTTGTCCCTAGTAATGCTCTTTGCCATAATGTCTGTTTTCTCATATATTAATATAACAACACCAGATTTCTTTTGGGCAATATGTCCTAACACATATTTTTCTAGCCTTTGAATTTCATACTCTCTGGATATTAAAAATCCTGCTTGAAAATCTTTCCATTTATTAAGAATCTCTAATTATTTTACAGTTATTTCAATTTCTAATATATTTCAATTTATTTCTACCATTTTATTTTCTGCATATTATTTTTTGTTTATTCTGGTCCTTTGTCTTTTTTTTTTTACTTTCCTCTTTTTGACCTTTATTTTTGGATTGATTGAACATTGAATATTAGTATCTTTGTCATCTTACACATAAAACAGGACCTTTGCATGATTTAATTTGGATCATTCCATTTCCAAACTTTATTCTATTTGTTCGGTAATTTGGTTTATCTTGTTTTCTTTAATCCCGCCAACTAGATGTTAATATTATTATTCTATGTAATCAATTACATCACTAATGTTACTAATATAGTGGATCATCTACCCTTCTTGTTTCTCTGACGTTTCCGTTTGGATTATTAATCTCTACCTGAAATATGATCCAAACAAATGTTAGAACATGAACTTTCTTTAAGAAGTTTCTTAAATAAGTATTTGTTAGTGGAAAATTCTTTCTCTCTTTTTTTTTTTTCAGAAATACATCCTTATTCCTGGAGTTCACTGGCATCTTGATTCTGAGGATTAGTGGTTTTCAGTCATTCTGAGAAATTCTCAGCCATTGTCATACCTACTCCTTAATATCTGTTTCTTGACCTCTTACTAGACGTATGCTAGACATTACCATTTAATCTTCTATATCTCTTAACCTCTTTCTAATATTTACACAACTCTCTCGGTGATGTAACTTTTATGGTCTATGCGCTCATTTACTAATTTTATTGTTAGCTGTACCTAATCTGCTCTTACTTGTCTGAATTTCTAATATTAACCATTTATTTAAATTTTGTGAAGTTCCATTATTTTTTTCAATTCTGCTTAGTCCCTTGCTTCTTGCTTTTCTATCAAAATACCGCTTTTGCTTTGTAACATATGAAATGACATTTACATTTTTCTCCATTCATTATACTAACTTCATTGTAAATCTGTTTTTTTCTGTTTGCTCTTACTCACATTACCTTGTTTCCTTGGGTATTTTCTGATTTTCTTTTTCTCTCAATGTCTGAATTTTGTAAAAAAAAAAAATTGTAAATTTATATGTGTGCTGAAATGATACTCATTCAGAGAAGATATGTTTCTGTTCATCACTTCTAATAACACCAAAGCATGAGCACTTTAAATAAAATTCTTTATTGGCAATTTTTCAGGGAACACAGCACAAATTCTGTCTGCAGATTCTGGTTAGGCTTGGTAAGGGAGAACTTTTTAAACTCCCCACCCTGCCCTCAGCTATAAACGGTTCCTGTTGTCTCCTTCTCTTTCACAGATTGCCTATCAACCTTGTTCACGGGCCAACTGTAGACGTAGGCATCCATTTAGAACCCTACCTTGGGCCTGCCTTAACCTTCAATATGTGTCCTCGCACAAGTGATTTTTATTTCAAAGAGAGAAAGAGTTTTTTGCTCAAGCAATGAGGTCAGTAGGCTTGAGCAGTCTAAATACTGCCTCCTCAATCTGCAGAAATTCTAATATTTTATAACATCCTGCAGAAGTGTTTTAAGAACAAGAATGTTTAGATTGAAATTCTTTGTGCTGCTTAGATATAAACTCTGCCATTACTTCAGTAAATCTGGTTTTGCAGCTGCCTTAGTTTCTTTGTTTGTTTTAGGCATATTTATCTGCTGAGATTATTTTTGTTAATGTAAGACAGATGGGAAGGACATTTGTAGGATTTCCAGTTAATTGATTCATTAAATTAATCATTTTAGTGGAAACAGGATTTTGAGAAAAAGGTAATCTTAAGAATACAAGACTTCTGAGAAATCTTCAAAAATATTATGACTGACAAAATCTGTCAATTATTTATTATACTGTGTAAATGTATTATGTTATATATTGTGTAGATAGATTATATATAGTATTATATAGATATACTATGCAGAATAAAATATTATTATCCATTTCTTTCTTTTTTTTTGGTTTCAAGGTTTAGGGAACCCATTGGACAACTTTGATAAATTTATTTCTCAGTGCAGATTTCTACTTTCTTTCTTTCCTTTAATTTTGTGACCATTCAATTCTATTGATACACTGTAAATTTTCTATTGTTTTCTATTATTTTTATATTTCACTTGTTAATTGAAATTAACCACAACACTTTGGAAGACATTGTTTTTACTTTAGGCTTTTATTTTCATTTATCCAGTGGTTATCACAATTTATGACAATAATCAAGAAATGACCAACCCAAGAGGTGTTGCTATGGTGGATTGAAGTTGAAATTAATCATATGAGTTGTCTTTCTGTCTTTTTAAATATTGAACAAAGGAGGACCCTTTACATAATTCAGCATTATCATATCTTAAAATACGTTTTGTGAAAATGTGCATATGATGGATGGTATTCCTTATGGTAAAGAATGGTTAAAGGAAATAACTACTTTTAAGAGTAGTCCTAAATTCTAGTGTTAAATAGTTCATGTTCTAACATTTGTTTGGCTCTTTGTAAATTTTAAAGTGCTACATAAATGCTAGTTTTTATTTAACTCTGATACCAATTTGGCCTTTTTTAGCAGGCCTGCTGTAAAATGCTTTGCAAGAACCAAATGCCTGCCGTCAAAGAGAAAATATGAGCAATCAGGCCCTGTGTGAGCATAGCAGGTGCAGAAAACAGAAAAGTAATAGATGTTTCCTATCCAGAAGCTCTTCTCCTAAAAAGATAGATTTTAGAGTTCAGTTTGTGATGGTGTGATATATTGAGCAGATCTGCTTTGACTCTTGAATGCCTAATCCAGGATTTACTTAACTGGGGTCATAGATCCATTGTCTTAAAAAACCCATCTGTAGAGAGCACTAATTCTATAGGCAGATAATATACTATATGAGAAAGTGGTTTTTAAACCATTTAATCATTATAGGAATGTGAGTTATTATCACTAATGCACCATTTTATAACACCATCCAAAACCATTCCCAAATGATTCTTTGGTCCCTGAATATCATCTGAAGATGCTTTCCTTAATATACAAATTTAAAACTCAGCTGTTGAAATGAGTGGTTCAACCTGGTCATAGCTTCTGATCAAAATGACCATGTGACAGTTTGAAATTATTTTTGTGAATCCCCAAAAGAGAAAGATTATGTTTGTAAATGAATCTGTTCCTCTGGGTGTGATGCTCTTTGATTGTATTAAATTCAGTGAGGGGTCTCTGATTAAGTTTACTTGATAAAATCAATTTAGAGCTTTTGATTGGACCATGTCAATAAGGCGTGACTCAGGTTGAGTCCCGTGCCTTTGGTGGGCTGATAGAAACAGACACTCAAGGACACACGGGACAGGACCCTCTACTCCATTTCTATCTCCTGTTAACCTACCTTCCAGAA
>JAQZBX010048054.1:0-20310 GCA_029593785.1 Cabassous unicinctus | reverse complement strand
GTTGGAGCAAGACAGCTGCCGACGTTTGCCCAGGGTTCAGGCTTCTTGGCTTCCTCTCTTCCCGGGGCTGCGTTTCTCTCCGGGCTTAGCTCCTGTTTCCTCCACAAGGTCAGCTGTAGGCGATCAGGCGAACGGTTCGCTTCTCTTCTCCTGGGGCTTTCTTTCCAACATCAAAGCTGCTTCTCAAAGACTGCTTCTCAAAAGACTGCTTCTCCTCTGTTCTTTGCCTTGCCTTTTACATTCAATTCCCCAACCCCTGGTGGGTGGGGCTCAACGCCCTACTGACTGACATGGCTCAGTCAACGCCCTAATCATAATTCAATCATGTCCAGATTAACAGATCAGATTACAGGCATGATCCAATTTTTGGAATTCATAATTACATCAAATTCCCCAACGGTTACACTAGCCTTCTCTGTCCCAGTCACAGCATAGATGTGGATGGTTGCATTAAAAGGATATTCTTGGGATTGTGAGTTTGGGCCCCTTTGTTAAAGTTGGGAACATAATCCTTCAAGAGTAGCAGACCTCTCCATTTCCATTACTTCTTCTAGTTTCCATTATTTCTCTGCTTTAGTTTTCTGGATTTTGATCCTGCCCATCATGTCAGTTCTGGCTGATTTAAAGGCTAAAGGAAATTCTGAACCTTGTGACTCTAGAGGACCCCGAGGACCCCAAAGGCCTGTTGGTTCTAGAGGACCACGTGGTGAAGCAGGTAAGAAATAATGTTCTTCTGCTTACACTGATCTTCTTTTTTTATTGTAATGTTCTTAGACCAAATTAAACTCTCAAGTGACCACGATAATCAATATTGCTGAAGGAAGATATTTCTTGTTTTCATGAGTGTGGGCTGTTTCTTAACTCTGATTATGCTCCAGAGCGTTGAGGACAAATCCTATAATTATTAAATGAAAAGCTTGGGAATAGATTCAGATCCAAATAGCCTGTATGTTTAGAAAGATCTCAGGGTATTTGATGTGCCACCAGAGTGGCGACCCAAAACTACACAAATATGCAAGAGGCAAGGACAAAAACATGATTTGGTTTCATTCAGTGTAAGTATGTAGGTATAAAGAGATTGTTGAGAGAATTTTCACAGGTAGAAGTGTCAGCAGGATCCATTCATGCCTCATGCTTTTACCAGTCTGCCAAGAGGCAACCTAGGGATGAAGCAGTTGTTTGCACCTTGAAAGTTCTCAAAGAAAGGGACTCCATCCCATACTTCTATTTATAGTAGGTCAAATGATTTGAAATTGCTGTTTTGTGGCTCAAAATTGGTCAGGTATCAACAATTGCAAATATCGACGGGAAAATCTGGAGAGGTACAGATAACATGTAGTCAACTGTGTAGCAAGAAGTGCTTCCTGACTGGAAGTTTAACAAGGAAGATTGGCACAACAATGCTGCAGCCCTTGGCTAGAGACCTGATGCTTTCCCATTAGTTAACTCCTAATCTAGGATTGGAAAAACAAAGCAAATCCAAAATTGTGACAAATTTGATATTTGTGATATCAAAGACCATTCAGTTATGCACAAACATATACACATGCAAATACAACATGAAAATTAACTTGTAAAATATTTGATGAAAAATCTATATTGCTAGATTAGAGGAAATGGATGAACCTGGTGAATTTAGGGAGTATGCCATACAAATCATGCATGTGTATTCACATTGTTCTTTACATTTTAAGTTCTGTCATGCATTTTGGTGAATAAATTGACTTTATACTCTAAAGAAGACTATCAATGGCACTCAAATGCTTAAGTTTATAAAGCAGGATAAATTAGTTGGATAGCACTTAAATAGATATACTCATATTGTTATTTCTGTGCTCAATGTGACAGCACATATTTTACAAGGAAGGAGGGTGATTCCTGCAAAATCGGGACAGGGCAGTGTCATGGAAAGGTACCAAGAGGCTGGGAATCAAGACATCACAATTAGGCAGTGATTTCCATCAGATTTACCTGTGTATATCATTAACATGAAGGTTCAGGAGGCGGCACATCCAGGGATTCAGATTCAGAAGAAATAGAGGATAGTCAGGGCATCAGCAGTTTTTGGAGCTCCAGAGGTGACAGTAATGCATAAATGGGTTTCAGAACCACTGCTCTGTGGGCTTTTCTGTGTCAATTCCTACATAAGGTGGTACTTAGTTATAAGGTTTATAGTAAAGAAAACCTATGGTTCTGCCTGTGAGATGTTAGAAAAAAAACCATGCACTCATGCTTTCAGGAAATAGAATTTGAATGCTAACTACTAGTTGAAATAAGGCACAAGTATACAGAGTAACCAAGGACAAAGTACTTAAGGATGATTGGATTACAATCAGTGTGGTAAATGCTGTGATAAAAATTAGCACAGGGTGCTACTCTTCCCACAACATATAGGTGAGAATTTTTCCAAGTCTGAGGTAGGCAAGAAAAACTTTCTGGAAACTGTTTCACTGGAACCTTGAAGGGAACAGAACAAAACTAAAAGGTGTGGATGGAAGGTAGAAAGAGAGAGTAATATATTCATCATATAATGCTTGATTTCAGAATCACTTCCTTCTGTTTGTATATCGTGGAATATAGGGTCTATAGGTTTTCTAGGAGAATGGGGGCAAAGAGAGATACCTGGAGTTATTGAGAAGCTCCCGGCCCCACCAAAATCTGCCTTTTCTGTGATGTTGAATGAACCCGTCCAAAAATCCCTTCCAGCCCATTGCCTTCAGGGAAGCTTTATACAACCACCAGGGCCACTTTTATCTGACCACTGGAGTGTTCAGCTGCACCAACCCTGGTGTGTACAACTTTGGCTTTGATATTGGGCTATTTCAGAGGTCAGTGAAGATAGCACTCATGAGGCATGGCATCCAGATCAGAGAGAAGCAAGTCCAGGCCAAAGACAGCTACCAACATGCTTCGGGAATGCAGCTGGAGCAGGGGGACAAGGTCTGGCTGGAATCCAAGCTGAATGAAACAGAATCTGAAAAAGGAACCATTCAAATTATGTTCTATGGGTATTTACTCTGTGAAAAGTAAGATGGATTGGGGCTAATATTCCTCTTCCAATCCTTGTGAAAGTTTGAATTAATTAGCAAAATTTCTCCTCTAGCATATTCCCTACAAAATCATAGAACGATGGAAAGTCTATTAAATTAAGAGTGTCCAACTGACAAAAAGTGAAATTAAAACTGATCAAAGAAACATGAAAGCAATAAACCCAAATTTCAATGAACCAAATCCCACTTCTCTAGCAAACCTTGGTGGGGAGTAATTGTGTCTGGAAGTGAGAGAAGTGGCTTGGCAAATTTGATATTGGGGTCATTAAGTGATCCCCTCTTCAATCTTTCAATATTTATGAAAACTTTTCTCCAAGATTTACTAATGACATGGCTGGTGAGATGAATTTACCTGGTAAAGATAGAAGAGTCCCTTAAAAATTGTGTGAATGCCTGACATCATATTCTCTCTCAGGAAGATATTTTCATGGGTAGATGGGAAGAGGACTAGAAGTATATTAAGAAGGATGTGTCCCATTGCTAACAATCTTCAAAACCTCCTAATAATCTATCTAATATTCATTATGCCCTTTTTTCTTATTTTTTTTTTACTAAAGAATTCCAGCTCTATTTGTGGTAGCAATAAGTACAACATCTTTTAATGCCAGGGGCAACCATGTAGCACTATTCCGGCCAACAATAAGTAAGTGGGTAATCTGGGAAGTCTCTTCCAATGAGGAAAAATTCAACTGGGTTTTCTCTTTGACCCTTGCTGTTTGCCCTTTGTCCTTCCCCTTTATTCTTCCTTGGTATGCATATAAGAGCTGGAGCTGCAGCAACTATGTTTTGATCATGAAAACTAAAGCCCAATGATAAAATTTTATCTTTTAAAAATGTGAAGCAAATCCTAAATAAAAACTGCATATAAAATGTTAGTACAGGATAAATAATAATAAAATGAATATCCATATATCCACCACTCGGGGCAATTAGTAGAACTTTCATACACCAGAACTACATTATGTCCTCCACCTGTGTGGTGGGTGAAGCCTGACAATAGAGCTAATCTGGGTCCTTAATGACTTCCCTAAGCAGTGGAACCCGCCCTGGATGTCCTTCTTTAGACATACTGTTATATGAGGAAAATAAATCCCTATTTTATTAAGTCATTGCAGTGAAGTTCTTTTATATGAGGTCAAATGTAATCCCAACTAACTGTGGGTTTGCTTTCACTTGGACCATTATATTTCTTCCTCCATCTCTTCTTTTCTTCCTCTTTGTTTCTCTTCAGTGTTAACAAGGAACAAGACAAGGATGTGTGTAATCCATTCACATTCAATGATGTTATTGTAAATACATTATTTACTTCCACCATTTTATTCTTTGGTTTTCATATATCATATCTTATTTTCATCTGTCTTTTTACTCTTTTGGTCATCCTTTCTGCTATTCTTGCCTTCTGTACTCTCCTCCAAGCCTCTCTCTTGTCTTTTTCTTTTGGGCTATAAGGCTTCCTTTCATATTACCTTCAATGATGGATTCTTTTTTATGAACTCTTAGTTTATTTTTGTTTGTGAATATTTTAAACTCACCTTCATATTTGAAGGACAATTTTGCTAGATATAGACTTCTCAGCTGGCAATTTTTTCTCTTTCAGTAACTTAATTATATCTTACCACTGTCCTCACCTCCACGGTTTCTGATGAGAAATCTGCACTAAGTCATACTGGGCATCCCTTGTTTGTGATGGTTTGCTTTTCTCTTGTTGCTCTCAGAAATTTATCTTTATCATTGGCATTTGACATTCTGAGTAGTATGTGTCTTGGAGTAGATCTATTCAGATTTATTCTGATTGGAGTATGCTGTGCTCTTTGGATCTACACATTCATGTCTTTCATGAGAGTTGGGAAATTTTCTGCCATTATTTCCTCAACTACTCTTTCTGCCCCTTTACCCTTCTCTTCTCCTTCTGGAACTCCCTTGACACATATGTTGCTGTGCTTTATGCTATCATTCAACTCCCTGAGCCCCTGCTCAATTATTTCAATCTTTTCTTTTCCTGTTCTTCCCTCCCTTCAATTTCAGTTGCTCTGTCTTCTACATCACTGATTCTTTCTTCTATGATTTCAACTCTCTGTTGTATGCCTATAATGTGTTCTTAAACTCACCTATTTTGTCTTTCATTCCCATAAGCTCTGTTATTTTTCTATTCAAGTTTTCAAATTTTTCTTTGTGTTTGCCCAATGGCTTCTTGATGTCCTTTATCTCTTTAGCCATATTGTCCTTCAACTCCTTAATTTAATTTTGGTGATTTGTATGAACATCATTGATTAATTGTCTCAGACCCTGTGTCTAGCCTGGGGCTTTAATATCTTCCTCTTCCTTAGCATGGTTTGTAATTTTTTGCTGATGTCTACGCATCTCATTATGATGATGAGTTTACTCTGATGTTCAATTTCTCTCACTTGCATAGAGATTTAGTAGTGAGTGGCCGTGTGTTACTGCTCTTCTTTGATTCTTGGTTCAACATGTTATAGGTATTTAAGATTGTCCCTCTTTAGTTGCTCATATCAGGGCCATGGACTTAGTAATGGGTTGCATTCCACAGGCCTTGGGGAGGGAAGCTGTAAAGGCCGAAAAGCCTCTTTTATTTACTTTCATTTACTTTTATTTCCCTTGCATGGACTTTCTTAGTCTGCCAGCAGATGGTGCTCTTTGGCAGACCTCTACACTCAAACCCTGGTGGGAATTTGTTCACTATAACCTTGACTAGGCAGGTGGTGGGGAAGCAATGTGAGGAAGAATTCTCCCCCAGGGCAGACTATTCAGAGCTAAGCCTGGCAAATCAAACTTTCTTAGAAGCTGCTCTTCTCCCTCAACCAGCCACCCTCTCCCTTTTCCCAGGGAGGAAATAAAATCCATTCCCCTCTTCATTGTCAGCAACCAGTCCTGGTCAGTAGGGAGAGTGTTTGAGAAGGTAAGAACTCTTCAGTCCCCTGCCAGCTCCCAGGGCAAACAATGGCATGTCCCCACCTGGCCTGGAAGGGTGTGGCTCTTGGGGCACACAGACCAAATTTGTTGGCCAAAAGCTGAATTGGCCGTAGGCTGTATCCCTCTCTTTCCCCTTTCCAGGGGTCAGAGGACTCAATGCTGACTGTTCCGAGGGTGAGGCAATGGGCACCAGCAGCTCTAACTGCAGCTTTTACTCACAGACCTTTTCCATAGAATCACTTCTTCTTTGCCTCTCTCTTCAGGGTGGTATCTAGCCTTCCCCTGATGTCCTAAGCCCTGGAATAGTTTTCTGGAAGTTTTTGCCTGTCTTCTACCTATTTTTTTCTGGGAAAGAAGTGAGTCCTGTGTCTTTCTAATCTTCCATTTTCCTGGAAGTCCTAATGTGATTAATTTTTTTTTTTAGCTAAAGTCCACACTTTATTCATATATTTCACCTATCTTTAATTGGGTTGTTTGTCATTCATTGTTGAGTTCTCAGTGTTTTTTATATTTTGATATAAATCCTTTTCAGATATATGCTTTGCAAATCTTTTCCTCCAATTGGTGGCTTGTCTTTTCATTCTCTTAACAAGTGTCTTTTTAAAAACCAAACCAATTTTATTGATACATATTAATAAAGCATACAATTCATCCAAAGTATACAATCAATGGTATTTGGTATAATCACATAGTCGTGCGTTCATCACTTAATCATTATTAGAGCATTTTCATTATTTCAATAATAATGATAAACAAAAAACAGGCAAACAAATAAACAAGAAAATTCTCCACCTCTTAATCTCTATATGCTTCCCCCACTGTACATAGCTGGTGTTTCTGGCTATTCGATCCAAAGTGTATGATCAATGGCTTTTAATATAATCACAGTGTTGTACATTCATCATCTCAAAAATTTTAGAACAATTTCATAACTCCAAAAATAAAGACTCCACACCCCTTAGCATTCCTTCCTCAGATATACATAACCACTAATTTCATTTCATCTTTATAAATTGATTTATATTTACATTTCATATAAATTGAATCATACAATATGTAGTACCCTGTGTCTGGTCTCCTTCACTTAGTATAATGTGGGGTTTTTTTTGTCTGATATTAACATTTTGTAGTATTAACTTACATTTGTTCAGCTTCAAAGAAAAATGGTCTTAAGGAACAACTTACTTCTGCCATTTTACTATTTTTCTGTATGTATTATAGCTTTTGTTCCTTAATTACTCCACGTATTAGGTTAACCCAGAAAACAGAACTGATGAGGCTTACTGTAGGAATTGGCTCTTACAAGCATGGAGATTTGCAAGTCCAAATTCTATAGGGCAGGCCACAAGCTGGAAACTTCGTAAAAGATGATTTTAAAATCTGGCATATTCAAACTCTGTAGGGCCAGCCACAAATTGGAAACTCTGATAAGGTGAAGTTGTATTCCATAGGAGAAGCTGGCTGGCTGAAGAGGAGGTAGAAATTCTTCTTTCTGACTTCTGAAATTCTGAGTTCTCATTGTAAGACCTCCAATTGATTGGATGAGGAGATTCCTCTCATTTCTGAGTGCAATCTCTATTGTTGATTGAAGGTGCAATCAGCTGTAGATGTAATCAAATGACTAATGATATAAATCCATCTACAAAATACTCTCAGTGTAACAACAGTCAGGCCACAGCTTGCTTGACCAAACAACTGGACACCATAACCTAGCCAAGGCAACACAAGAAATTAACTATCAACACTCCATTTTTCTGCTTTCTTTCATGTTAAATATATGTTTTATAGTGTGCCATTTTCATTGCCTTGTCCTTTCTTTTACTATATATTTAGTTATTTTCTTAGTGGTTGCCTTTGAGCTTACAATTAACATCTTAACTGATAACACTCTAGTTAGGATTAAAATCAACCTAATTTCAAAGGAATATTTTTCATTTAATTTATCTTAGATATTGACAATTTTGATGTTATTATAAATAGTATTTTTAATTTTATTTTCCAATTGTGATAGCATATAAAATATAATTGATATTATATTACCCTTGTAACAAATAACCTTGCTAAATTCCTTAGTTCTAATAGTTTGTCTAGAAATTACCTACAATTTTCCCTAAACTTGTCATATGAACTGTGAATAAAATAACTTTATTTCTTCCTTTCCATTCTTTAAGGCAAGTCTTTAATTATTTTTCTTGCCTTCTTGAAAAGACTATAATGCTTAATAAAAGTAGTGATAGGAGACATACTTATCCTGTCCCTAGTATTCAAGAGAAAGAATTCAGTATTTTAACATTAAGTGTGAAATTAGATGACTATATTATTTAAATAACACTCATCAGTTTGGGACAGTTCCAGTTCTATTCCTAGTTTGATGAAAATTTGTGTTATAAATAGATGTTGAATTTTATGAAATATATTTTCTGCACCCATTAAGATGATCATGTATTTTACCTATTTATTCTGTGGATACAATAAAATGAATTGATTGATTTTCACAAATTAACCAAAGTATGCAGCCCTCAAGCAAAACTATACTAATCATAGTATGTAATTGTTATAGTTTGAGGCTTTTATGGACCCCAGAAAACTATGTCTTTAGAGCTAATCTATTCTCGTTTGTGTAAACCTAAGGTAATACCCAGGGTGGGTCTTAATCCTTTTACCAGAGTCCTTTATAAATGGGATGAATATGGAGAGAGAAGGAGAGAGAAAGCCAGAGGAAGCCAGAAGACGAAAGCCATGAAGCCCAGAAGAGAAGAGAGAGATCAGCAGATGCCACCATGTGCCTTGCCATAAACGAGAGGAGTCCAGGATCACCAGCAGAGGTCTTTTGGTGAAGCCTTGATTTAGACATTTTCACAAACTCAGAACTGTAAGCTTGTAAATTAATAAATCCCCATCATAAAAGTCAACCCATTTCTGGTATATTGCATTTTGGCAGCCTTGCAAACTGAAAACAGTGATCCTCTTTATGTACCCCTGAATGGGTGTGATAATGTTAGAGACTTTGGAGACATGTTGTTTAAAGATATTGGTCTAAAATTTTCATTCTTGTAAGGGTTTTGTACATAATGGTATCAACATTATTCTAGACTCATAAAATCCTTTGGGGAATATTTCCTCTTTTATATATTTCAGGGAAAAAAGGCATGAGTGGTATTTTTACTACTTAAATCTTTGTTTAAAAGATCACCAGAATTTTCATGTGTTTGGAAGAATTTTAATTACAGTTCAAATCCCTTAAAAGTTATAAGCTCATCAGATTTTCTATATCTTCTTGTGCAGTTTTGGGAAGTTGTTTTTTTACAAGAAATTTTAACTCATGTAAGTTACCAGATTTACTGGAATAAAGTTGATTATAAAATAACCTCAAAAATGTCTTAGGCATTGTTCCTCTTTTTTATTTTTAATATTATTGTGTTTTCTCTTATTTCTTAATCAAAGTTACTAGACTCATAAATTTTATTAATCTATAAAATTGCATATTCTATACATCTCTATTTATAACTGATATATTATATATCTCTTTTCCATTTCAGTGATTTCTACTCTTACTTTTATTATTCCTTTTCTACCATCTTGAATTTAATATTCCATTTTCTTTCTAGATTATTTTATTGTGACCTTTTAAAATTTCTAATACTTTATTTGAAGCTATAAAATTCCCTCTGAACACCATTTTAGCTGCCTTCCATAAAGTTTGATATTTTATATTCTCACAATTGTTCTTTGAAACTATCTCCTAATTTTTATTATAATTTTAAAGGATTTTTTCAAATTATTTTGAGATTTTCTAATTATCTTTTTGTTATTGATGTCTAGCTATATGTAACTTAGTCCAAAAACATACTATATGTGATTTCAGTACTTGAAATTGAGTAAGACTTTTTATACTCTAGGAAGTTGTTGGGTGTTGTGTTTTATGAATGTCAATTAGGTAAAGTTGGAAGACTATTGTTCAATTCTTCTAATTCCCCACTGGGTTTCTAAATGCATAGTCTATCATCTATGGAGAATAATGTGTTAAAATCTATTTTATGTCAATTTTTGCTTTATATGATTTAGAGCTAAATTAAATGCATATGCAATTAAGATTTTCTGTCTTGTTCTTTAATAAATCCTTAAATCAGTATAAATGGTCTCTCTTTTTAGCACAACACTTCTTGCCCTAAAGTCTAATTTATCTCACATAAATTAATCTATGCTAGCTTTCTTTGTGATTGGCATTGCATGGTATATCTTTTTATGGTCTTTATCTTTCAAGCTGTCTGGTTCTCTATATAAAAATGTGTCTATTATAATCAGTATATAGCTTACTATCATATTTTATTCTGTCTTTCATGTTATATATTTTAATTAGAAAGTTTAGTCCTTTACATTTAATAAAAGTACTGATATAATTGGAATTAAGTCTATAATCTTCTTATTTATTTTTTATCTGTCCCACCTATATTTTTCATTTTTTTTACTTTTATAAATTTATTTATTTTCTTTATTTTTCTTCTTTCTTTATTTTTTACTTTTTTATTTGAGGTACCAGAAACCAAGGATTGAACCCAGGACCTCATATGTGGGAAGCAGGCGCTCAACCATTGAGCCACGTCTTGTCATTTGTTTTGCTTATTGTTTATTTGTTTTTTGTTTTTTCAGGAGGCACCAGGAACCAAACCCAGGACCTCCCATGTGGGAGGCGGGCGCTCAACTGCTTGACTCACATCCACTCCCCTATTTTCTTTATTTCTAAAGAAGCTTTAGATTACATAAATGTTACTTTGAAAATATAGGAGTTTCCCATATACCTCACTCTCTCCCCCTCCAACATTTTCCTCCACTGACAACATCTTTCATTAGTATGTTATATTTGTTACAATTGATGAACACATATTGAAGCATTACTACTAACCATGGTCTATAGTTTACATTATGGTTTACACTTTGCACTGCACAATTTTATAGGTTTTTGGCAAAATGTATAATGGCCTGTATCCATCATGGCAATATATGTGAAACAATTCCAATGTTCCAAAAATACCCCCATGTTACACCTATTCTTCCCCCTCCCACTCCTCAGAACCGCTGATGACCACTGTCTTTCTATCAATGTTGCAAGTTCTTCCATTACTAGAATAATCAGTCTACTTTAGTCCATGGTTGTGTTTCCCCTTTATGTTTGTTCATTTCTCAATCTTGAGGATTTTGAGATGGTGCTGCCCACCCTCCTTCCAATTTAGAGGGGGTTTAGATTCCATGGGGACAGATGGATCGAACTCTCTTGCTTGCAGTTATAGATACTCTCTGGTTTTTGGGATGGGTGTTGTCCATCATCATCCTTTTGTTAGTTGTCCTGGGTGAGTCTGATGAACTGGAAAAAGGATCACCATCTCATGCCCTATACAAAAATTAACTCAATATGGATCAAAGACCTAAATATAAGAGTGAGACCATAAAACTCCTAGAAGATAATGTAGGGAAGCATCTACAAGATCTTGTAGTAAGAAATGGTTTCATAAACTTTATACCCAAAGCTCAAGCAATGAAAGAAAAAATAGATAAATGGGACCTCTTCAAACAATTAAAAACTTTTGTGCTTCAAAGGAGTTTATCAAGAAAGTGAAAAGGCGGCCTACTCAATGAGAGAAAATATTTGGGAACTACTTATCAATAAGTGTCTAAATATCCAGCATATATAAAGAAATTTTATATCTTGAAAATAAAAAAACAATCCATTTAAAAATGAGCAAGAGATTTGAATGGGCACTTTTCCAACAAAGAAATACAAATGGCTAAAAAGCACATGAAAAGATGCTCAGCATTACTAGCTATTAGGGAAATGCAAATCAAAACTACTGTAAGGTATCATCTTACACCTATCATTTGTTTTTATACCTGTTTTTCTTCCCTTTTTTGTATTGAACTTTTATATCTCCTAATACATTTGTTCTTCCTTTTCCTCTTTTTCATTCTGTGATTCTCTTTGGATATTTCTGTTGATCCACCTTTGAATCAGCCATCTGCTGGAGCAAGCTATACCAGCTTGCAAGTACTGATTTTCTACATCTCTTTCCATTTCTCATTAAATGATTTTTATATTGGTTACTTGAAATAGGCTGTGTTAGGAATGTTCAAAAAATAGACTTGCAAATGTTACAAATAATGTCCTTTATGTTTGTTTACAAAGGTGGTTTACCAGGGCATTGGGGCTTTGAGTCACTATTCCTAGATTATGCTGTGTTTTATTTGCTGGTAAGCCTAGTCAACACTCTTGTTTTCATATATGGCATCGAATTTCTCTCTTCTAAAATATACATTTGATGCTTCCTTTGTAGATTTCAATTAAATTCTGATGTACTCCACATGTTCTTCTGGTTTGTTCTTCTTTTCTTCTATTTTCTTTACACATTTTAAATAATTATTCTAAAGTTTTTTCTATTATCTCAAATGTGTGAATCAGTGATGTGTCTGTTTCTCTGTTGTTGACTATATTGGTTCCCAGTTAAATAAAGCTATTTTTGTATGTTGTATTATGTATTTTATATTGGGTTCTAGACATTGTGGTTAAAAACAATATTGTAGAGGCTCTGCATATATTGTTTTAGTCCCAATAAGAAGGAATTATTTTTTAAGTGAGGAGATAGAGTGCCAAAGAATAACCTTGTTCCTGTAAAAGGTTTGTTTTAGGCTTTGTAAAGACTAACATACTTAGTCTTTAGAATACTTTTGCTTTTATTCTTAGGGAATGGCTTTTTTAGTATCTTAACAGAAAATCTGCAGTATTAATCAAATAACTTTATTGGTGATAAGTGAACTCAAATTACTTCTACAAGATCAACATAACTCTGAAACCAAACCAGAAAACACACACACACACACATTATAAGAAAGGAAATTTACAGGATCATGTCATTCATGAATACAGATGCAAAAAGCCTAAACAAAATATTAATAGATTGAATCCAAGAAAGTATAAAAATGATTAAATAATTATTATGCAAATGAACTTTATTTTTAGAAAAAGCAATAAATGTAATTCATCACATTAAATTAAAGAATGAAAATATAAGATTATTGAATAAATGTATATAAAATATTTGATGTAATTCAACATAAATGCATAATAAAAACTCTTAGACAACAAGACTATGTAATGACCATTAGTGAAAAATACCTAAAGCAAGCAACATTCTTAATGAGAAACATGAGAATGGTTCATTTTTTTTTTTGTCTTGACTAAAAACCTTTGCCTACCCAAAATCAACAAAATTGTCTCCTCTATTTCTTCTAGAAACTTTATAGTTTTGGCTTTCCATTTAGGTCTTTCATTCATCAGAAATTTTGGGAAAAGGAATCTTTATACCCTGGAGAAGAAATGTCAGGCATGAACAGTTAAGATTGTAGGTGCCTTTCAGGGAATATTTATTAAAATTGATGATAGTACTTTTTTTTATAATTGTAGTATTTTAATTGTAGTTAACTTTGTTACAATTGAGGGAAAAAACTTAAATATTACTATTAACTATCATCCATAGTTTACATTAAGTGTATTTTCCCCATGTACCACCCTATTATTAGTATTAGTGTCATACAGTTGATGTAATTCAAGAAAGAACATTCTTATACTTGTATTATACTTGTATTATTAACTATAGTCCATCATCTCACTATTCATTATGTTGTAAAGTCCTGTTTTATCTTTTAATTTTTCTTCTAGTAACCCATACAACCTAAAGTTTCCCCTTTTAACCACACTCACCTACATAATTCAGTGCTGTTACACTCACAATAGCATGCTACCATCACCACCACACATTCCCAAACTTTTATAGTCAACCTAAATGGAAATTATGTACAAACTAAGCATCAAGTCCTGTTCTCTAAACCCAATTTATCCCTGGTAACCTGTATTCTAGATTCTAACTCTATGAGTTTGCTTATTATAATTAATTCATATCAGAGAGATCACACAATATTTGTTCTTTTGTGCCTGGTATATTTCACTGAATCTAACGTCTTCAAGGTTCATCATGTTGTCTATACATCAGGTCATCATACTGGGGTTTTTTTGGCTGAATAATATTCCATTGTATACATATACTGCATTTTGTTTATCCTTTCATCAGTTGATGGACACTTGGATTGCTTCCATCTTTGGGCAATTGTGAATAATGTTGCTATGAACATTGGTGTGCAAATGTATTTGAGTCTCTGCTTTCAATTCTTCTGGGTAAATACCTAATAGAAAGACTGCCAGGTCATATGGTAATTCTATACTTAGCTTCCTGAGGAATTGCCAAACGGTCTTCCACAGCAGCTGCATCAGTTTACTTTCCCACCAGGAATGATTGAGAGTTCCTATTTCTCCACATCCTCTCCAACATTTGTAGTTTTCTGTTTTTAAATAGTGGTCATTCTAGGAGGTATGAAATATCTCATTGTGGTTTTGATTTGCATTTCCCTAATAACTTTCATGTGCTTTTTAGCCTGTTGTATTTCTTCTTTGGAAAAAATGTCTACACAAGAGTTGTCCATTTTTAAATTGAGTTATCTTTTTATTGTTTAATTGTAGAATTTATCTATATATTCTAGATATTAAGCCTTTAGTGGATATGTGTTTCCAAATATTTTCTCCCATTGAGTAGGTTGTCTTTTCATTTTTGTGACAAAGTTCTTTGATGTGTAAACATTTTAAATTTTGAGCAGATCCCATTTATCTATTTTTTATTTTGTCTCTTGTGCTTCTTTGGGTGTAAATTCTAAGAAACCATTGCCTACCACAAGATTTTGAAGATACTTCCCTACATTTTCTTCTAAGAGTTTTATAGTCCTTGTTCTTATATTTAGGTTTTTGATCCATTTTGAGTTAATTTTTGTATATGGTGCGAGATAGGGGTCCACTGTCATTCTTCTGCATATGGATATCCAGTTCTACCTCAACATTTGTTGAAGAGACTATTCTTTTCCAGTTGAGTGCACTTGGCAGCCTTGTCAAAAACTAATTGTCCATAGATGTGAAGGTCTATTTCTGAACTCTCAATTCACATCTATCTATGTTTATGCTAGTATCTTGCTGTTTTAACTGCTGTAGGTTTGTAATATGTTTTAAAGTCAGGACGTGTGAGTCTCCAACTTTGTTCTTTTTCAAGATGTTTTTAGCTATTCAGGGCTGCTTACCTTCCATATAAATTTGCAGATTGGCTTTTTCATTTCTGCAAAGTAGGCTGTTGGAATTTTGATTGTGATGAAAACTGACATGTTAATGATATTTAGTCTTCCAATCCATGAACACGGACTGTCCTTCTTTAATTTCCTCTGGCAAATTTTGCAGTTTTCTGTGTATAAGTCCTTTGCATCCTTGGTTAAATTTATTCCTAGATATTTGACTCGTTTATTTACAATTGTAAATGGAATTTTTTTCCTTGATTTCATCCTCAGAATGCTCATTACTAATGTATAGAAACACTACTGATTTTTGCATGTTGATCTTGTTACCACTACTTCGCTGAACTTGTTTATTAGCTCTAGTGGCTTTGTTGTAGATTTTTGGGGACTATATATAAATAGGATCATGTCATCTGAGAATAGTGAAGGTTTTACTTCTTCCTTTTCAATTTGGATGCCATTTTTATTATTTTTTAAAATTTATTCATTTTTCCCTTACTGCACTGGCTAGAACTTCAAGCACAATGTTGAATAACAGTGGTGACAATGGGCATGCTTGTCTTCTTCCAGATCTTAGATGGAAAGCTTTCAGTCTTTCACCATTGAGTATGATGTTAACTGTGGGCTTTTCATATGTGCCCTTTATCGTATTTAGGAAGTTTCCTTCTATTTCTATTTTTCAAAGTGTTTTTATCAAGAAAGTTTGCTGGATTTTGTCAAATGCCTTTTCTGCATCAATTGAGATGTTCATGTGGCTTTTCTCCTTTATTTTGTTAATGTGGTGTATTATATTAATTGACTTTGTTATATAGAAACACCCTTGTATACCTAGGATAAAACCCACTTGATCATGGTGTATAATTTTTTTAATGTGCTGTTGGATTTGATTTGCAAGTATTTTGTTGAGGAATTTTGGATCTTTATTCATAAAAGAAGTTGGTCTGTAATTTCCTTTCCTTATAGTACTTTATCTGGCTTTGGTATTAGGGTGATGTGACCCTCATAGAATGAGTTAAGAAGTGTGCCCTTTTCAATTTTTTTGGAAGAGTTTGAGCAGGACTGGTATTAATTCTTCTTGGAATGATTGGTTAGATTCATCTGAGAAGCCATCTGGCCCTGGGCTTTTCTTTTTTGGGAGGTTTTTCATGACTGGTTCAATCTGTCTACTTATAATTATTCTGTTGAGTTCTTCTTTTTCTTCTAGAGTCAGTGTACATTGTGCATGTGTTTCTAGGAATTGGTCTATTTCATCTAGGTTATCTAATTTGTTGGCATACCGTTGTTCATAGTATCCTTTTATGAGCCTTTTTATTTCTGTGGGGTGAGTAGTAATGTTCCCCCTCTCATTTCTGGTTTTATTTATTTGTATCTTCTCTCTTTTTTTCTTTGTCAGCCTGGTTTTTATTGATATTCTCAAACTTTTGGTTTTGTTGATTCTTTCTATTGTGTTTTTTAAATTTTTAGTATCATTTATTTCTTCTCTAATCTTTTTATTTCTTCCCTTCTGATTGATTTGGGATCTGTTCTTTTTCTAGTTCCTCCAGGTGTGCAGTTAGCCTTTGATTTTCAGCTCTTTCTTCTTTTTAATGTAAGCATTTAGGGCTATAAATTTTCCTCTTAACACTGCCTTCCCTGCATCCTATAGGTTTTTGTATGTTTTGTTCTCATTTTCATTCATCTCAATATATTTACTGATTTTCCTTGCAATTTCTTCTTTGACCCACTGATTGTTTAAGAGTATGTTGTTTAACTTCCATATCTTTGTGATTTTCTAGTTCTCCACCTGTTACTGATTTCCAGCTTCATTCCATTATGGTCAGAGAAATTCTTTGTGTAATTAAAATCTTTTTAAAATTTTTGTGACCCAACATATATATACATGAAGAATATAAATCCTACTGTTTGGGGATGCAATGTTCTGTATATGTCTGTTAGGTATAGTTCATTTATTATATTATTCAAGTTCTCAGTTTCCTTATTGATCTGCTGTCTAGATGTTTTATCTATTGATGAGCATGGTATATTGAAGCCTCCAACTGTTATTGTAGAAGAGTCTATTTTTCCCTTAAGTTTTGCCAATGTTTGCCTCAGGTATTTTGGAGCATCATGGTTAAGTGCATATATATTTATGATTGTTATTTTTTCTTGGTGGATTGTCCTTTTATTATTATTTAGTGTCCTTCTTTGTCTCTAATAACAGCTGTGCATTTAAAGTTTATTTGCGGATAGAAGCCATTATACATTTTGTCAAAACTTAAAAAAATTGTGCAGTGCGAAATGTAAACTATAATGTAAACTAAACCATGGTTGGTAGCAATGCTTCAATATTTGTTCATCAATTGTAACAAATACCACACTAATGAAAGATGTTGTTAATGGGGGAAAGTGTGATGGGGGGAGGGGATGGGGTATATGGGAATCCCCTATATTTTCAACGTAACTTTAATGTAATCTAAAACTTCTTTTAAAATAAAGAAAAAAATAAAGTCTGTTTTGTCCAGTATTAGTACAGCTACCCCAGCTCTTTTTTGGTTACTATTTGCATGGAATATCTTTTTCCAACCTTTTACTTTCAACCTATATGTGTCTTTGGGTCTAAAGTGAGTCTTTTATAAACAACATACAGTTGGATCATACTTTTATCCATTCTGCTAGTCTGTATCTTTTGAACAGTGAGTTTAATCCATTAACATTCAGTATTATTACTGTAAAATCAGTACTTACATCAGTCATTTTATCCTTTGGATTTTATATTTCATATCCTTTTTTCTCTCTCTTTTTATGCTTTTGGTTACCTTTATTGATAATCTTCATTTCTTCACACTGCTTCAAGCCACTCTCTCCTGTCGTTTCCTTCCAACCTGCAGAACTCCCTTTAGTAAAGAGGTCTCTTATTGATGAACTTTTTCAGTTTCTATTTTTCTGTGAATATTTTTGATTGTCCTTCATTTTTTGAAGGATAGTTTTCCCAGAGAAAGAATTTTTGTCCGGTGATTTTTCTCTTTCAGTACCTTAAATATATCATATCACTGCCTTCTCGCCTCCATGGTTTCTGATGAGAAGTGATACTTAGTTTTATTGAGTAAAACACACTACTCTTTCTGCATTTAGAATTCTCTATCTTTGGCCTTTGACATTCTGAATAGTATGTGCCTCAGAGTGGGTCTATTAGGATTTATTCTGTTTGGAGTGTGTTGTGCTTCTTGGACAGGTATATTTATGTCTTTCATAAAAGTAGGGAAATTTTGGGCCATTATTTCCTCAAATATTCTTTCTGCCCCTTTTCCCTTCTGTTTTTCTGGGAGTCCCATGACATGTATGTTTGTGTGCTTTATGCTGTCACTCAAATCCCTGAAACACTGCTCAATATTTTCTATTCTTTTTCCTATCTCTTCTTCTGATTGTTTGATAATGAATGTCCTGCCTTCTTTCTTTTGCCTATTCATCTCTGCTGTTGCATGCCTCTACTGTATTTTTAATCTCTACTATTGCAACTTTCATCTTCATAATTTTTGTTGTATTTATTTTCATACTTTCAAATTCTTCTTTATGCTCACACATTGTCTTCTGAATATCCTTGATCTTATTAGCCATATTTTCCTCCATCTCCTTGAGTTAATTTCAGAGGTTTGTTTGAACTTCTTTGATTAGTTATTACAAATTCTGTGTCTCCTCTGAAGTTTTAATTTGTTCCCTTAACTAAACCATACTATCCTGTTTCTTAGTTTGTCTTGTAATATTTTGCTGATGTCTAGGCATCTGATTATGTTGATGAGTTAACTCTGAAGGTCAGTTTCTCCCTCTTATCTATGGTTTTAATGTTGATTGACTTTGTGCTATGGCTCTTATTCTAGACATTTAGAAAAGCCTGTGTTTAACTTATCACATTTTTATAGGTCCTCTTCATCTGATTCTTGTCCCAAATATACAGTACAGTTTTTGAGATTTCACTTTTTGAGCAACTGTTTTACCTCCAGGAGAAAGCTTCCTTTCCCCTGTTCCTTCCCTAGGAATGATGATCTGTTCTGTTTGTTTTTGTGTAGAATTTTCTCCCCAGCTCCTATGATTTGTTTACGTTCTCTGTCTCACTCAATGCCCTGTTTTCCTTGTACTTTTCAGTTCTGGAATCCTCCTGTCTTACTGTAGTTCAGTTTAGCCCCCATTTTTTTCTCTCTCTGTGAGCTTTTCTGCCTCCAGTTGCTTCCCTGTTAGGGTATCCTGCCCTGGGGAGCCAGATGGGGTCATTCCAGAAAGATAGGTCACTCCAGAAAAGTCTGTTTTGTATTTAGGTAGCACCACCAACAGAAACTGTATTGAGTGAGTGCACCACTTGCCAGCTGCATTTTTTTGCAGTCTCTCTATCTCTCCACTCCCACCCATTGGGGGCACTTTTGTATGCAGTACTCCTCAGCTGTTTGTGTTCCACGCTTGGTCTCTGCAGACTTGGGTTCCTGTGCCTGGATATGCATGGGGTTTTAACTCCCTGCTGTGTGTAGTTTAATAGCATGTGTCCCTTGTGGGAGGGACCTGGGTCACTGACTCTGGGCAATTCCCAAGCTGCGTGTGTCTGAGTGAGGGGGCGAATCCAGAACAGAAATTTCCTACCTGATATTTTTCTTTTTCTTCAATTCAGAGGTTGTGGAGTCATCATCCAGTTTCTACCATTCTCCAGATTTCTAAGCAAGAGAGATTTGTCCTTTTATTCACTGAAACTTTGGGGAGGTTTTTTTTTCAGGGGATGTCTTACATTGCCATGTTGATGGCATCTGCTTTCTCTTAACTTTTTTGAGTTGATTTTAAAATCTCTTCTAATATCTTTATTCTTCTGCTTTCCTTTATTTCTCTCTTCACTTAATTTGGATATTTTCAATTGCTCGGACTTTGAATTTGTGGTGTATTTGGAACAGTTCCACACCAGCTTGCAAGAACTGATTTTCTACATCTCCTTCCAACTTCATGTTGAGAGATGCTATGGTAGCATCTTGAATTGGCCATGTTAACAATACTTACATGACAAAATTAGCAAATGTTACAAGAAAGTTCCTTTATATTTGTTTGTTTACAGAGCTGGCTTACCAGAACATCATTGCTTTGAATCACTAATCCTATGTTATGCTGTTTTACATGCTGTTAAGCCCAACCAACAGTCCTGTCTTCATATATGGCAGCTTTA
>JAQZBX010048053.1:0-20307 GCA_029593785.1 Cabassous unicinctus | reverse complement strand
TTTTTCATAAATGGGAAAGGAATACTAACCTCACAAGGCTGACTTGGAGATTTAATGAGGTATGAGGTATGTAATGTAGGATCATGAGCATAGTATGGGAAAAAAAAAATATATATATATATATATATATTTTAAAGATGTACCAAAATTGTGCTCTATCCTTAACAGGTACAGAGTTTCTGTTTGAGATGATAAATAAGTTTGGGTAATGGATGTTGGTGGTGGTAGCCTAATACTGTGAATGTTATAACTATACACTTGAAAATGGTTAAAATGGGATTTTTTTTTAGTTTTATATATGTTACAACAACAAAAATTTTTTTTTTTTTTAAACTTGCACTCTAGCTGTGGAACTTTAAGGGCTGGGTTTATAGTTACTAAAAACTTCTCTACTAGATACCTGTGGATTCACAGTTTGCTTTAAAAGCAGACACAAACGAAAAGACATGAACACAAAAGAAGATATTAAATATATACTGTATAATTTCATTTATCTGAAACTCTAGAAAAGGTACAACTGATCTACAGTGGCAGGAAGCAGATGAGCTATTGCCTGGGGGCTGGGGCTGGGGCTGGGGCTTGGAGAAGGAACCGAGGAAACTTTCTGGGAAGATGCTTTTTTTAAAAAAGTTACTCCAACATGACATTTGTTCACAGTGATGTTATGAGAAATAATGGTGCGAGATATCATCAGGTTGTGGGTGGTGAGAGGGAGTTATTGATGGAATAAATTTAGGAAACGCTGATTTATACTGATTTCTTTATAGAGTTTCCAAGAAGATGGTGTTGTTTCCCCAAACTTACCTGCCCCTGGAACCTTATGTTTCTAAGTGCCATTTTAGGACCAGTATTCCACCCAGCTTACTTTGGGGAAACCCTGTTGCAGACAATGACTTACTTCCTATTTGAACTTGTCACAGAATTTGGCTCAATTTTTATATCTATAAAATGTGGATAATAATGTTTTACTATTTCAAAAGGTTGTTATAAGGATCACATTAGATGATTATGTGAAAGGACACTAAAATCTGAAAACCTTAAGCCTTGTATTGTTGGTGAAAATCTTACTCTTTTAATAATCTCTTGAGTTTGAAAAAACAGTGGTGAGGAGCCTCTCTTAACCTACTGTTGACTGCTCCTTCCTAAATTAAGAAAAAATCTAGCAGGTTAGAAAATGCAGCCTGTGGGCCAAAAATTAAGGTTTAGATGAACGAACTCCAGTTGGCACCATTCAGAAATGACTCTGGGTCCGAGAACACTCCCGGTTGGCTGGTGTGTTCCCAAGCAGAGAACAGATTAGAATCTGCTGGCCTGACTCCAGAATGGCCAGTCTTGGCCAGGACGGTTGAGAGGTTAATGAGAGGTGCTAGTGGCAGTGGTGCTGGCATTAACTCGGGGGCTCCTCAGATGTTAACACAGTAGCTTCCAATGCAAATGCCCTGAGATCACGGTGCGAGCATCCTGCTGCTGCCACGGTCAGAGCAGGGCATCCCTGAGCCCACCTCGGGGCGCTGACCGTGCAACTAACTGAATTAGGATGCTGGACGTTCCCAGGCAAAAACTGTCTGCTTTCCAGCAGAGGGGCCTACTTGTCCCTGAAGACAGGACCATGTCTGCCTTATGCAATGGGGAAGGCATGGGGGAGGCTGCACTCACAGGTCCCAAATCACTTTCAGACTTAGGTGAAAGAGAGAGAAGGAGAGATTCCAAAAGATTCCCCTACTGTATATAAAACGAGAAAATTCAAGGTCCCATTTTATTTTCCAAACATTCTGTCTCTGCAAGTAGAATTAGCTTAACTGTCCATATTACTTTTATTTTTTCCCATAGCAAAGATCTGTATTATTTAGGTGAGCCTCAAAATTGCTGAGGGATCAATACTCCCCTGACGTTATTCCATCTTCTTTCTATATTGTTCTGTTTTTTTCCAAACCTTTGAGCAGCTGCCATATACCCAGACATTTAAGAAAACCCTACCTTTCCAAAACCCTATGTATCCATACACGTTTGAATATGCGTATTAAATGCCCGGAAGGACCCGTAAAAAAATGCAACAGTGGTTGTCTCTAGGGAGGAAAATGGGGGCCTGGAAGGCAGGCTTATTTTTCATGATATATTTAAAATTTTTAACATGTCCGTGTTAAATTTTTTTTTAATTAATAATAATTTAAAAAACTAAGAGCACAAAACCAAATGTGCACTTTAGTCCTCCTCTAACAAAATGAGTCTTACTGTTTATGTGTACTGCCTGGATAAGTGCCACCCAAAAAAGGTCCTCTGAAAATTACACTGAATATCAAAAAAGCTCATTTCCCTAAAGGTACACCTCTCTTGGAAAACCCAGCCATCACCTGACACCAGCCTCCAGAGCCTTGCTTTGATGAGTCTGGTCCAGAGTAGAATTATCCAAACACCGACTTTTAAAATCCTGGTTTAACTCTCGTATGCAACTCTCCTTCTACCAGGAAGGAAATTCCAGAAAGCCTTAGAGGTTAAGAGAAAGGTAATACCAGCTGACATTACTCAGTGCTTACGGTAAGCAGTTCCCGTGCTAAACGTGGCACAGACCCCACCTGTGAGGTAGCACCTACTGCTAGCAGTTTAGGGATTAAGCCACCTGCTTATAGCCACACACAATTGCACCAACGCACATGCTCTCGGCCGCCTTGCAATCTGCTTCGGTTCCAGGCTGAATTCGGGGATGTGATTCCTTTGTGTCACAGTGTCCAATGATTCCCATGCCTCCTGAATCGAGTCCAAACTCCTCTCCAGTGAGGTTCTGACCGACTGGTCCCCCTCTTTCCCTTCTGTACAAACCAGAATTAAATTGAACGAACTTGATATTTCCCCAAAACGTTGCACGTGCCATCCCCGAAAGGCTCTTGCTAGGCTGGCCCCTTCATGCCGCTGAGATTTCATTCCTGAAGCCCCAGTGAAGCAGCCCCGCTCCCCGCCATGGTTGTGGGAACCTGTCATGCCCCCATATTTCCATTTTCTGTAGAACACTGACTACATTTACTTTTTTCTTAAGTTAGCTATTCCCCTTTTTGTCTAATTCAGGGACCAGGTCAGTATGATTTCCAGAGCCTACATGGCACTGTAGCAGGTGTTTAGTGAAGAGCAGGCGAGAGAGATGCACATTACCTACATCCTCCTAAGGATGCACATTACCTACATCCTCCTAAGTCCCCACCCTCACCCCCCAGGGTGGGCCCTCACTTGACAAAGTTCCTATTTGCAGGAGGCCAGTCTTGGACAGCATTTTCCTCTGCATGAAATAAAAATATCAAAGGATGCATGTAACTGTGACAGTTAAATGTAAGAAAAGACTCAAGCAAGGAAGCAGTCTTTCCATGAAACAACTGACCCCATATGTCTGATATGCATTTCTGGGTACCAGGGAGCAATCTGAGGAGATCATGTTTCCCTGGCACGCTGAACCTCTCTTTCATTCACGCAATTCAAGAAAACTCTGGGAGGTTCCCCTTCCAACTCTGAGTCTCTGATCTGGATTCAGTTCTCAGAGAGTAGAACAGGCTGCTCTGGAGAGATACAGGGCTATTTGAGGTGGGACTTAAAATGACTGCTTAATTGTTTTTTAGTCATGATAAATGTATTTTCCTAGGTATTAGAAAAACACAACTAGCACATATTTCCCATGGTTAGTATCATTGAGATGAGGCTAAAATAGTCAAGAGGTGACTTGAAAAATACTAGCTGAATGGGAATACAGGTGGCATGAGAAAGAGCCAAAGCCTGGTGGTGGTTCACAGTAAAGCAAAAGTGGATTTCTGCTTGACTCCTGTCTCCTCCAAGGTTTGCCAGAGGGATGCTGGAAACCGAGGAAGTGCTCAGTAAAGACTTGGTAGTTGAGACTACTACACGTGTATAAAGAAACAATTCAGTCCAACTCTTCCTGCACATTTCAGGGTTTTCCCCAAGTGTGAAACCCAGAATTTATAATTATCCCTTTCCCCGGGCTTTAAAGCAATATATTTGCTATACAAAGTAGCATTGAGTAAATAGCAGAGCCCTGAACCCTAATGCTTTAACCCCTTAACCCCCCAAACAAACTTTGTTATTTTTTTTTATTAGAGAAGTTGTGAATTTACAAAACAATCATGCATAACATAGAGGATTCCCATACGTCATCCCACCACCACCAACTCACATTGTTGTGCCACGTTTGTTACAAATGATGAAAGAATATCATCAAAATATAACTGCTAACTGTAGTCCATAGCTTACATTTGGTGTATTTTTCCCATAAACCGCCCTATTGTTAACAACATGTATTAGTATTGTACATTTGTTATAGTTCATGAGAGAATGTTTTCCTATTTGTACTGTTAACCACAGTTCATCATCCACCATAGGATTCACTCTGTTATAAAGTCCCATGTCTTGTACAATACATCCAAAGTGTACATTCAGTGGCTCTCAGTTTCATCACAGCATTTGCTGTCATCGCCTCAATTTCAGAATGTTTCCATTACTCCGAAAGGAAAAATCCCATACCCTCTTATACCCCCTATTGTCGACCCTTGGCATTGGTAAAGTACCTTCTTTGCTACTGACACAAAAATATTACAATATTATGGTTAACTATAGTCCATAAGTTATGTTAGTTGTATTTTCCTGCTGTATCACCATATTAACACCTTGTAATAGTGATGTACGTTTAAAGAACATTCTTGTATTTGTATTATTAATAACAATCCTCATCCACCAGCAAATTCACTGTTTTACAGTTCCTAGATTATCTTCTCGTTTTCTTTCAATTGACATTTATGTCCTCATTTACCCCTTTCAGCCAGTTACATTTATAAATTAGCAGTGTTACTTATACTCACTATAATGTGTTACCATCGATTCTATCCATTTCCACACTTTTACAATCCCCTTTATTAAACATTCTACATACATTCAGCATCAGCTCCCCCTTCCCAACCCTCATTCTACCTCCTAGTAACCTAGAGTTTAACTCCATAACTTTACTCATTGTATTTAGTTCATTTTAGTGAAACCAAACAATATTTGTCCTTTTGTGTCTGGCTTATTTCACTCAACATAACGTCCTCAAGGTTCATCCATGTTGTTATATGCATTCTAACTTCATTTCTTCTTATAGCTGAATAGAAATCCATTTATGTATATACCACATTTTGTTTATCCTTTCATTGTTTGATAGACACTTGGGTTGTTTCCACCTTTTATCAAAAATTGTGAATAATGCTACTATGAACATCAGTGTACAAATATTGTGTCCCTGCTTTCATTCTTCTGAGTATATTCCTAGTAGCAGGATTGCTAGATGAAACGGCAGATCTGTATTAAGCTTTCTGAGGAAATGCCAAACTGTCTTCCACAGAGGCTGCACCATTCTACATTCCCATCAACAGTGAAGGACTGTTCCCATTTCTCCACAGCCTCCTCAGCACTTGTAGTTTTCTGTTTTGTTTTTTTAAAATAAGACAATTCTGTAAGGTGTGAAATGATTAGTCATAATTTTGACCTGCATTTCCCTAATAGCTAGTGATGTTTCATCTTTCGTGTCATTTTTGGCCATTTTTATTTCCTTTTTGGAAAAATATGACTATTCAGATCTTTTGCCCATTTTTTAGTTGGTTTGCTTGTCTTTATCATTATATGATCACTTTATATAACCCTTATTGGATATGTGGTCTCCAAATATTTTCTCCCATTGAGTAGGCTGCCTTTTCACCTTCTTGACAAAGTTATTTGAAGCACAAAAGTGTTAATTTTGAGGAGGTTCCATTTACCTATTTTTCTTTCATTGCTTGTGCTTTGGGTGTAAGGTTTAAGAAACCACCACCTACCACAAGATCTTGAAGATGTTTCCCTACATTTTCTTCTAGGAGTTTTATGGTTCTAGATTTTATATTGAGATCTTTGATCCACTTTGACTTAATTTTTGTATAAGGTGTGAAATAGGAATCCTCTTTCTTTCTTTTGACTGCGGATATCCAGTTCTCCCAGCACTATTGTTGAATAGATGGTTCTGACCCAGCTGGGTGGGTATGACAGCATGGTCAAAAATCACTCGACCATAGATGTGAGGGTCTATTTCTGAACTTTCAACTTGATTCCATGGGTCAATATGTCTATCTTTATGCCAATACCATGCTGTTTTGACCACGGTAGCTAAGTAATATGCTATAAAGCCAGGAAGTAAGAGGCTTCCAACTTTGTTCTTCTTTTTAAAGATATTTTTGGCTATGCAGGGCCTTTTACCCTTTCAAATGAATTTGATAACTGGATTTTCCATTCCTGCAAAAAAGGCCATTGGAAATTTCATTGGGATTGCGTTGAATCTGCAAATCAATCTGGATTGAATTGACATCAACAATATTTAGTCTTATAATCCATAAACATGGAATGTCCTTCCATTTATTTAGGTATTCTTTGGTTTCTTTAAGCAATGTTTTGCAGTTTTCTGAATACAGGTCCTTTATGTCCTTGGTTAAGTTTATTCCTAAATATTTGATTATTTTAGTCACTATTATAAATGGAATTTTCTTCCTGACTTTCTCCTCAGGTTACTTCTTAGTGGTGTATAGAAATGCTACTGACTTTTGCATGTTAATTTTGCACCTCATCACTTTGTTGGATTCGTTTATTAGCTCTAGTAGCTTTGTTGTGGATTTTTTTGGATCTTCTATGTGTAGGATTGTATCATCAGTAAAGAGCATATGCAGCCCCACCCTTGGTCTTGTCTTTATGCTAAAAATCTGTGGGACCTTCTGAACCTTCCACTAATTCAATCTCCACATCCTGTGGATTCTAATTCCCAAGTATATCTCCGATCCATCTATGTCTTCTCATCCCCATTGTTAAAGCTCTAGTCCTTAGACTCCATCCCATCAACTTCCCCTTGCTCTAGTTCCTCTGCAACTCACAGTTCATATCTCAACTGTAGAGAGATTTAAAAAAACAAAAACAAACAAAAAAAAAAATCTCCAGCTACCTGCCCAAAAAATGAGGTCTGAAACCTTTAACATGACTTCGGCACTTGCATTCTCTCTCACCACTTCCCCTCCAATCCCTATGCTCCAAGCCCATGAACTTTCAGTTCTGGAATATTCTGGAATGTTCCACACTCTTTTTCTTGTCTCATGGCTTTGTTCATGTACTTCCCTGTCTACACTTATCTTAGTTCAAAGTTCTTTGTCCCTAATTTGTTCTCTCTGCACCCCCTTGAAAGTGAAAACAAAGAGTAAAGCCCAAAGGAGAATAACAATCAAGAGAAACAGACCAATAGAAGAAAACTACTAAGAAGAAAGCGAAACAGACAGGTAGGTTTATATCCTTTTATTAACTGTACTTTTGCTTCTCAGACCACATTCTTTAAATTTAAAAGAAAATGTAGCCCAAGGAGGTTGCGCCTAAACCAGAAAAGAACACAAATTCTTAAATGGTATTAAATAACCTTGAGAATATTGATTTTATTTTCTGTAATTATGAATGATCAAAAAGGCGATTGGAGTCCATGACCAAATCCCATAAAAGTAAAATAAGATTAACACCAGTCATCGATATTTCCTAATACAGTATGTGATACACCCTAATGTTAATTGAAATTAAATCTAGGAGAGCAAGAAGCAGATGCTAAGAAACACCACCATCAAAAAACAAATAATAATAAAATAAACCAAGGGCCCTTCTCTGGCCCTCTTTTTCTATGGAAAACGTGTGCACCTGTGTGTTCATTCTATTAAGGGAGTGAAAATTGAAGACAGGACAACTATTTATTCCCTTGGTATTTCAAAGCAATATGTCGAGTTCCTTTTACTCGTTTCCCTAAACCCAGATTATAACAATGACCCCTAAAGTTGGAGTTTTCTAAGAAATTCTCAGTCTTGCACTGTTCAACTCTATAAATTGAGCAAATATATATTGGGTCATTCTGTGAAATCAAATGTGTACCTTTATCAAGGGTTTCCTCTTAGGTTTTAAGTTATTTCTATGGGGTTGGAGGTTAAGCCAGGGAAGGGAGGAGAAATGAGGGCTATGGGAAAAGAAAAACAGGAAAGAAAAGAAATTATCAGTAGGTCTGAGGTAGAGCCCTACAACTCAGTAGAGGCTGAAAATCCAGGTGTGCTGACTATGGGGCAAGACCATCTTAGTCCTGCCCCACCCTCGTCCCTAGCAGACACAACCTGCCAGCCAGGCCCCTGCCTGCAGGGGACGGCATTGCAGCCACCATGTTTAACGTGAGTCACTTGGGTGCATGTGGTTCCCCTCGTGTGCTAAGACAGGAACAGAAGAAAACAATTAAACGGGAACATACACAGGAGAGAACTTGACTTCACCTTCAGGGGTACTGTCTTAATTGCCTGGTCCTTCGAGGGATAGTACAGGGTCAGGTACACAAGGGTAATCGATATTTAAGGCAAGGTGCTTGTTTTTCTTTATGTGCGAGTGGAGGAGCTTTTTCTTTCTAACCTTCATAGATAAGGAGTTAGTTTCATGTTTTCCAATGAGGGTAAAGCATTTAGATCCTTTATGCTCAAGCCTAAAATGGCAAAGATTATAAATTAACCTTAAAAAATTTTATTATAAAATATTGTTATTTGTTTCTACAAACACCTTTTGAACACCTACTAAGTGCCAACCACTAAGCCAGGCACTGAGACTAGAGCAGTGAGCAAAAGAGACAACGCCCCTGCCCTCCAGAAAGAGAACTTATTGAAGAGTAGCATGAACACAAAATATGAAAATACTAATTCTCGCTCTTAAAAATATTCAACTATTATTTGTTGAAGAACTACTCTGCACACAGCATGTGAAAAAAATCAGAGTACTACATCAATTAGAAAATCTGAAATACATTATGTCAAATATATTACCTTATAAATCACATTAAATAGACTATTGTAAACATATATATATATACACATACACACATAAATCCTTGAACCATACAAACCCTAACTAGAAATGGCAACAGACGTTATAAAGTAGATTGAGCTATGTTTAACTTTAAACAGCCTAACCCAATATCTGAATTCACATCAAGGACAAAAGGAAGCTCTAAGACAGAATTTCCCGTGTGTGTGTATTTATTTATTATTAATATGTTTGCAACTTCTTTTTTATTCAGATTTTGGGCTTTTTTTTTTTTCATTTTTAAAAACATATTAGTTTGAAATACTTTCAAACTTGCAGGACAATTACAAAAATAATACAAACCCCGTACAGAGAACTCCAACATTCCCCTACCCACCACCCTCAGATACCCAGATCCACCAATTTTAATATTTTGCCACATGGACCATATCATTCTATCTTTCCACCTGTCCATCCACCCATCCAGCCATCCATCTATCAGTCCATTTTCCGAACACGTGAATGTTCAGAGTGCTCCTTCAACATTTAATACTGACATGAACATTTCCAAAGAACAAGGATAGTCATTTATGTAAACACCTTAAGTGCAGTTATCAAGTTCAAGAAATTGGACATTGACATAAAATTTACAGTTTATATTTATATTCCAATTTTTCATATGTCCCAATACTGTACCCTTGGGTTTTTTCTCCTCCTTTGCTAGATCTCACCTTGGATCATGTATTGCATTTAATTGTCACTGCCTCTTTAGTTGCTTTCTTTTCTTTTTTAACTGCGGGGACATATATATAACATAAACTTTTCCATTTTAACCACTCCCAAGTATACCATTCAATGGGATTAATCACATTCACAATATTGTGGTACCCTCACCGCCAAGACTTTGCCATCTCCCCAAACAGAAACCCTACACCCACTTTGCATTGATTTCCCATTCCCCTGGCCCCACATCCCTGGCAACCTGTCCCCTAATGTCTCTACAAGCTTGCATACTCTCTGGTATTTTCTTTTTCTTTTTTCATATATATTTTAAAAGATGCTTAGATTACATAAATGTTACACAAAAATTACAGGGATTCCCATGATCTCCACCTTCCACACCTCCCATAACATCCCACATAAACATATTTCATTAATGTGGCACATCACGTGCAATGGATATACACATCCTGGGGCTTTGCCACTAAGCATAGATCACAGTTCACATCGTAGACCACACTCTCTCCCACACAGTTCTGCATGGTATATGCTGATGTAAAATGGCCTATATCCATCGCCACAATGTCACTCAGGACAACCCCCAAGTCCTGAAAAAGCCCCTGTATTACAACTGCCCTTCCCCTCCCCTCCCCGAAAGCATCTAGTGGCCACTGGCGCCACCTCACTATTATAATTTCTTCCATTGCTTGAATCACAATATGTCTACAACAGAATACCATTAAGTCCACTCTAGTCCATAGCTCTTCCCCCAATCCTGAGGGGACTGGAATGGTGATGTCCACTTCACCTCCAAGTGAGAGGGGGCTTATATCCCATGGATACGGTGGATGGGATTATCCTGCCTGCAGCTGTAGGCCCTCTCCATTCCCTGGGATGGCCGTTGTCCATCATCGTCTCCTCACCAGGTGACTTGGGTTCTGGTATTTTCTTTGTAGTTATCATGGGGCTTAAATTTAACATCCTAAATCTATAACAATCTTGTTTGCTTTTATACCAACTTAACTTCAATTTTATACACAAATTATGTTCCTATACTCTTCTGTCCCCCTCCTTATGTAGTTCTTGTCACAAATTACATGTTTATACATTATGCGTCCCAAATCACTGATATATAATTACATTTTATGCATTTGCCTTTTAGATCCTGTAGGAAATAAAAAGTGGGGTTACAAATCAAAAACACCGTAGTACTGGCATTTATATTTACCCATGTCATTACCCTCACCAGAGGTGTTTTTTCCCTTTATTAGAGAAGTTGTGGGTTTACTGAACAATCATGCATAAAATATAGGATTCCCATATACTACCCTACTATTTACACCTTGCTTTGGTGTGGAACATTTGTTACAACTGATGAAAACACATCACTGGAGTTTTTTATTTCTTCATTGGCTTCTATTTATTGTTTAGTGTCCTTTCCTTTCAACCTACAGAACTCTCTTTAGCATCTTTTTCAGGGCTGGTCTAGTGATGACGAACTCCCTCAACTTTTGTTTATCTGGGAATGTCTTAATCTCTTCCTCATTTTTGAAAGACAATTTTGCTAGACATAGAATTCTTGGTTGGCAATTTTTTGCTTTCAGCACTTTAAATATGTCATCCCACTGCCTTCATGCCTCCATAGTTTCTCCACGATTTCACCAAGAAACTGGCAATTAATCTCATCGAGGCTCCCTTGTATGTGACATACTGCTTCTCTCTTGTGGCTTTCAGAATTTTCTCTTTATCTTTGGTAATCAACAGTTTGATTAAAATATTCTGCAGCATGCATCTATTTGGGTTTATACTGTTTGGAGTTTGTTGAGTGTCCTGGGTGTGTATTCATGTCTTTTGCTAAATTTGGGATGTTTTCAGCCATTATTTCCTTGAATATTGTGTCTGCCCTTTCTTCCTTCTCCTTCTGTGACTCCCACAATGCACTTGATAGTGTCCCAAAGGTTGCTTAGGCTCTGTTCACATTTCTTCATTCTGATCTTCAGACTGAATGATTTCAATTGTCTTATCAAGTTCTCTGATTCTTTCTTCTGCCAGCTCCAATCTGTTGAGCCCTCTAGGGAATTTTTAATTTCTGTTACTGAGGTCTTCAGTTCTATTTGGTTCCTTGTCCTAATTTCCATCTCTATATCCATGTTCTCCTTGTGTTCATCTATCATTTTCCTGATTTCCTTTAATTCTTTGAACATATTTTCCTTATGCTCATTGAGCATATTTAGGACCAGTTTGTTAAAGTCTTTGTCTGGCATGTCCCAGGCCTGGTCCTTCTTGGGCCATCATTTCCTGTTTCTTTGTATGTTTTATAATCTTTTGTTGAAATCCAGACTTGTTTTTTTTTTTTAAGAGGTACTCGGGATTGAACACAGGACCTGCACAAGTGAAGCAGGCGCTCAACCACTGAGCTACTTCCACTCCTCAATGAGAGCTGGTTTTTTGTTTGTTTGTTTTTAGGAGGAAAAATCTCCCCCAAACCCAGACATTTTGATATTTTAATGCATTATTGTTAGAATTTACTCTGAGACATCTGTTCCTAAAGTTTGTATCCAGCTAGCTCGAATGCCAGAAACTAGCAAAAAAAAAGGAAACGAAAACACCTTTCCCACTCTTTGCACACTGATTGTGCAAGTTCTCTTCTTCAGGGCTTATCATACAATGAGTTTAGAAAGTAGCTCCAGGTCAAAGGCTAGGGGCCTCCCTGGTCCTTTCTGAGCATGTGTTTTGTCTTGGGCATGCTCTGGTGACAGTAGGAATTACCCTGTTTACATAGTTCCAAATGTCCCATCTTCCCTAGGAAAGTTTCCTCATAGTCCTGGGCACTGCACTGTCTGATGGCCAGCAGTCCCTTGTCCCAGGCAGCACAACTTGACTGCTCTCCCACAGTGTTCTGTAGGAGAGCTCAGTGAGCTGCCTTCTACTTGCAGGGCAACTTCTGGGACAGTGAGTTCCTCAGGCCACCACCAGACAGACTGGGCCAGGCATACATATTCCCAGTATGTTCATGAGGATTACTCTGCTCCCTTCAGAACCAGGACCAGGAAACCACACAGGGGGCATGGGCTGGTTCCACACCAAACCAGTGAGAGATGGGGAAGGGGTCAGCCAGGGTGCCATGATATCCTACCAAATTTTTCTTTTTTTTTTCTCTTTTTTAAAATATTTTTAATATATTTTTTATATTTTTAAAATATTTTTTGTTTTCTTCCCAAATTTTAAATAGCCATTTTCTTGATTCATAGCTCACCCTGTTACTGCAGTCCTTTAACTATTTTCTGGAGCTTTGAGAAAGATGTTTTTGCCAGTTCTTGGTCATTGTTCAAAGCTTCTCTGGGGTAAGAGAGCCCTGAAATGTCTCACTCTGCCATCTTGATTTTCCTTCATTGTATTTGGGTTGTAATTTAATTTACAAAACTTTGATCTGTAAAAATTTGTTTTACAGACACTTTTTTTTTTTTTTTTGGCCAGGATAGAGTCCTAGGTTTTTAGGGCGAAAGATTTGGAGGGTCATTTTAACAGGTCACCTGACCAGGAAATCCCTATATCATAGTTGTCCTATTCAGAATGACTTCTTGTAAACTGGTTTAGGTGAGTTTGCTTGAATAACACCCAGTGGGAAGGTCAAGGTGCAGTTTAGCTGGGATCAGCAGCCCCTCCAGCTGATCTCTCATTCTCAAGCACTAAAGTCATGATTCTTTAGCATCACCAATACAGATTAAGCATTTCATAAACAAGTGCTTTTCTATGTTAATATTTTCTTTTTATTTTACTACAATGCCTTAGTAGCTTTCTTTTACTTGATGGGGGAGAAAGGCACCGTTTTTTCGGACAGACCTATAGCAGTTTGGCAGTTTGAGCCAAAGTATATCTGAGAAAAAGATATACCCAGCTTTTGGGTGGCATCAGATTATACCCAGGGTGGGAATCAACTGACTCAAGCATGACACAATCATATCATAAAGGTTACATGTAATCTAGCAAGGGAGGGAGGAGGCTTTGTCAACCAAGGAAGAGATTACCAATGTGAGTCTAGATCAACTCCTGACTCTGGGCCAGATTCTGCTACTAAATCTCTCTGGGCCTCCATTTCCTCACCTAACATCAGGTTGAGATGGCCAGATGTGTTCTCTGATCTGAGTTCCTAAGAAAGAACCTATGCGAACACCCATTCTACAAAGTTTACCCATCCTTCCCCTCACTTAATCTGGGAAACTCTAAATCTGCTGTGGTTTATCCAACAGTGACCACCTTTTATCTGGAAGAATGGATGAGGACAGTCCCAGCTCCATCTGCTCTGGGGTTCACACAGAGCTCCGTCAGTGTGTATGGCTTGCTTCTGTGTGAGTGGTGCTTCTCCAACTGATAGAGAAGTCATACTAAGAGATGGGTCCCCCAGGAGTCCAGAGAAGCCACCTAGTTCATTGGCTTTAATGCCTGTCTCTCCCACTTGAATGTGAAGTCCATTCTTGAATGTGAAGTCCATGAGAAATGGGACCTTCTCTGTCTTATTTTACTATGTCTTCAGTGACCAGCACATAGTAGGTGCTCAATAGATATTTGCTGAATAAATGTATAAGTGAGACCTGGGATACAGTCCTAGGTTTGCCACTTACCAACTTTGCTTTCTGGGGCAAGTCATTTAACCTCTCTAGACTATAAGACTGTTAGGAGGATTAAAGGGAATCATGTATACTGTTTACAGTAACCTGTTACACATAAATGTTACTTACTGGGTTGACCATGGGGATGAATTCTTCAGGGCTTGGTAGTTCTATTACCAGGCAATGCACTGAAGGCTAATAATCTAATTGCAGTTCTTCCTTCATGATGCAGATGTTTACTGATTCCAGACAAGTTAGTATAAACCAAATTAAGCCTAAAATGTGAATCCTTTGATGATTTATACCAATTAAGCAAGTATTTTATTTCAGTCAGGTAGGAAAAGGGGGTTAAGAGAATGACAATCACTCTCAAATGAACACTTTAACACAAATAGCATCACTGTTCTATGCAGTATTTTGCCAGAAAGGTTTATATTCTTTATTGTATCTGGATGAGATCTTTTCTGATTCCAAAGTGGCCCTGAAACTATCTTTAAACTATTATTTTAAAAATCTGCAAAGTATTATCTGACCATATGTGCCATTTTTAATGATAAAAGTTTAAAAAGATCCTAGTTCTGTATTCTAGATGATTAAGATGTTTTTTATTGGAACAAATTTAGAATAAGCTTTCTTGGCATCACAGTATTTCTAATGAAAATATCAATAAAAAGAGACCTATCTGTATTAAGTTCACTGCTTATAATTCTGATAAATCAAATTATGTATTTTTTAAAGAGACAGCCATTACTGAACACTGAAGGCTTACACTGTCAATATTTGTAAGTCATTTCCATTTTTTTCTATTTAAAATTACTGTAGCAGTTTGGCAGTTTGATGGAATTATGAATTCCAAAAATAGATATTGGATTATGCTTGTAAACTGGTCTGTTAATCTGGGCATGATTAAGTTATGATTAGGGCGTTGACTGGGCCACGTCAATAGGGCATTGAGCCCCACCCCTTGGTGGATGAGGTCTCAAAGATAAAAGACCCGGCAAAGGACAGTGTTGGAGCAGTTTTAGATTTGGACTTGTGATGCGGAGTCTTGAGCTGGAGCCCTGGGAAGTAGCTTGGTCGTGAGGAAAGAGAGAAGGCACTGGGAAGAGAAGCAAGCCATTTGCCTGATAGTCTACAGCTGGCCTGTGGCACAAAGCAAGCCTGAGCCGAGAGAGAGGCAAGCCCCGGCTCTGAACCCTGAACCCCGAACCCTGGCAAACATCGGCAGCTGTCTTGCTCCAACACGTGGCAATGGACTATGATGAGGGAAGAAACTTATGCTTTATGGCCTGGTAACTGTGGACTTCTACCCCAAATAAATACCCTTTATAAAAGCCAACCGATTTCTGGTATTTTGCATCAGCACCCCTTTGGCTGACTAATACAAGTACTTAGTCCAAAAATCAATCCTTTAAACATTTTATGTTAAGTATATTTAAATTATTCTCTTCACAGTATAAATATAAATGAAGAGACAATAACGATTGAAGATTTAATTTTATTTTTATATTTTAGTGAGTCATGTGACTGCTCTGGCTGAAAACTGAGATACCTATAATTTAATATCCATCTGTTTTTAAACTTTTACTGTTCTTTTTATTTGCCTTTTGATTATCATTATTTTATCATTACTATAAATGTGGGTTTTCTATTGTGGGTTTTGTGTGTGTGTGTGTATTTCTATTCTTTCACCTGTGTTTATGTATACTTTGTGATTTTTTTGGATCCTTTGCTCATCTTTAAAATATTGAAGATCGGCTGTAAATTGCATACAATCCCTCTACTTTCCCCCTAACCTGTCAATAACCTCTAACCAACAGAAAAATTTTTAAGCTATCATTTATTGAGCACTTACTATAGGCTGTTAATACAGTAATATTCACATTATCCCCATTTAACAGACAGATGAGAAAGTAAAAGTTAGAACCTTAAGTAACTTGCCTAAAGCCATTTGGGTAAATCACACACACACAACTTCAATTTGGTAGTTCTATCAGAACCGATAGAAAACATGAGTTTTGCTCCAAACTGATGTTGTTCTTTGCACTGGGAAGTCCCTCAGCCACTTACCTCCACTTTATGTTATGTGTGTGTTTCTTTTTACCGTGTCTTTTCCTTTTTATACCCTGTGACCAGTGTCCTTTATCCCTTGTTTTCTGTTGTCAGCAATGAAAGGGCTACATGTCTGTAGTTGTCACTTCCCAACCATGTTTTAACAGTAAGAAAAGTCAGGTGACTCTGAGACGATACAATCAGTTTCACTCCACCATTCTGGCTGGGCAAGAAGTTGCTGCCAAGGGCAGTGGCGCAGGAAGAAGCCTCGGCAGGGAAGGCCTGTCATCCTGTGCCAAGAGGTAAACCCTTGCCCTATAAAGTGCCTTAATGTTATTAAACATTTTCTATTTGTCAAGCACTTTATAGTCGTTTTTATTGGTTCTTTTTACTAGTTATAACTCTGCATCAGAACTGTGTTCACTTTTTCTTTTAATTAAGTGGTCTGAGTGAAGTGGAAAAGATTGAAGGCCTTGGGGAGCAAGTCCTCAGCTGCCAAATAGGGGGCAGATAAAGCACAGAGACCCAGGACCTGCTCCCAGCGAGCTGCAGACCCCCAGTGAGAACTAGGCAGCACCCAACACTGCTGAGGGCTCCACAGGGAGCTCCATTCTGTATTAAGAAAATAAAGCTTTCAGACACCTAAGTCTCCAACATGTGCTGACATTTAGAAGACTGGGCCATTCCAATTCACCATATTCCAGAATGTTCCATTTTATTTTCCTGAAGCTGCAAAAGCTGTTCACGCTGAGATTCTTTTAGTTTTTAAAAGACACATCCATCCATATACTTGTGCTTAGTGTCCTCTCTGCCTTTCCTCTAATGCCTAAGTACACCACTTTTGTAACTTTAGCTCCAAATTATAGCTATAAAAAGTACCACTTATAAGAGTCCGGGACCTGGAGTTGGAATGGGAAACTTAAATTTGCTACTTGGTAGCTGGGTAAGCTTGGGAAATTGCTTAAACTCTTGAGGGTCAGCAACCCTCATCTGGAGAATGAGTAGCATCCCAGTACCCATCCTCTGCCCTTCACTGGCTTACGCCCTCATGGACAGTACCCCAAGACTTAGCATGTGCTCAGGGTTTATTCTTCTGCTTACTCATCTGTACCCCCCGGGGTCTACCTAGGACCTGTCCATCACAGTGTCCTGAGAATGGACTCAAAGCATAGCAAAGTCCTGTAAACTGTAAAGCACTACTCACATATAAATTATTAATTGTTTATTCATATTATGGGCCCACAGACCCAAGATATGAAAGAAGTAATGCTAGGTACCAAAGGGACCAGGTGTTTAACAATCTTAAGAGCTGCAGCTACAATGTAAAATGTGGCACAGTGCAGTTCTCTGTTTCTTTGGGTTATTGCACAAATACTCCATCTTAAAATATGTGCCTAATCAACAGGGCAAGTATTAAGAAGTGCCACTTGCTTTGTGTCTGTGACATCTAAAACGCTGGGTTAGTAAGGCTCTCCCAAGAGGTCTGCAATTTCAAAGGCGAAAGAAAGACTTAAATTTTCGACGTGGTAATATTTTATTTATTTATTTTGAGTGTTCACATTTGCTTTACACACTTTTAATGTTTAATGTTTGATCAGGCCACCTTCGGGCACGTTTCTTGGCTACTGATACACACCATTTGCTCTTCAGTGTTTACTTGTGAACAGTCACCGAATGAGATAAAACCTTTCTCTTCAACTCCATCCACAGTCCTCCTTTTGACTTGCCATAGGCATTCCCACTGTAGCTTCTCCAGAGTGGCTTCTCTTAAATATTTCTAAGTTATTCCTCACCTCCAAGTTCCTACCGTTGCACATAGTAAAGGCTCAATAAATGCTTTGATAAATAAACCCTCCTTTCAAAGCCTTTCTGTACAGCATTCGCCTTCATCTTGCCTTTTCTTCTTAGATTATGGCTCGCAATCCAAACGGTATACACTACAGAACATTACTTGAGACAGCCAGTGAGGGATGGGATGGGATTCTATTATACCATGATCCTCTTTCAACGTTAAAAAAAAAAAAAAAAATTAAAACTTGAGAAATATTCCTGTAACTTAACCACCCCTGCCCTAAAAATGATTCTGAACACAGTGCAACCACCAGCACTGTGAATAACCCACTCTTAATTATGACACATTAGCACATGAATGAACACTGGGCTGAGAAAGAAAATGAAGCTAGCATCATCAGTTTTCTAAAGTTCTTGTTATACTTTTATTTAGATCTGTACGTTTCTACAGTAACATATTGTTAAACTGCTACCTCAATCCACTGAAAAATAAACATTCTGCATGTCTTTTTTCTAGAGTAAAAAGCATTGAAATTATTTGTTGGAGATGAAAGGAAATATCTAAAATGTACTTTAATCAATATAGATATAGTTTTATCAGAAAGAATACCATAAAATAGAGGCTAGTATTCCAGATGAGTGGTTTAATAAAATATACTGTTCTAAAAGCCCATGAACTTATCCTATGAGTACCATGGTTGCTGAATACTGTGAATATTTGAAAGGCAAATTAAATTAGAAGCAATAAATCTTTGTATCATCATATCAGTCATTTCTATTTTAGTCTGTCAAACAAACAAGTCACAAAAGGTCATTAACTGGTCAGTGATATTCCATCAAAACACCAACGAGTTACTCTGATTCTGCAGTCTTTTCAAAACATACGTAAGCATGCCTCAACTTTAAATGGAACCTCTACTGATTTATATGGTCTCCAAGACAGAAATTGTGGATTATAAAATTACAGTCCAATTATGCATTAAGAAATGCAAAAACTCTTAACACAGAATCTAGTCACAAGATCACAAATAAGGAATTAGAAGATTTACGAAAGGTATTGCTATGACAAACTTTATAATGCTTTAAGACTTCCAGCAGAATGACCACTCTGTTAATCCCATACCATTCCCAATACAAGGCAATTACATTTGAAAAACTGTTGATTTCATTCTAAGCCAACTTTTGTAAATCTGCTGGAGTTTGGGCAACAATGATGCCCACCAGGCAGCTCCACCCCCACCCCCACCTCCCATTCAGCACTTAAAAATTTCCAAGTTTCTGTAAGAGAAACAGGAAGGTCTGCAGAGCAAACCTAGAAGGTGTGGAGATAAATCCTGCTTGGGCCACAGTAGCACATGCAAATCTGAAAGAAAAGCAGCGGAGAGAAAAAGAGGCTTTGAGGCAAAGCATTCACATGGAGGAGCTGGTCAAGGCCTTTTGAGGTAAGCGAGAGAGGGAGGACTGCCCAGGTGAGCCAGAGTAGAGGGGGCCATGAGACTGACACCTACCAGGAGACCAATGCAAGGGCTGCTGGCCAGAGTATATAGAAACACCAGAAGAAATGGCTGGGAGCCCTGAGCAGCACCCGGATAACCTACTTCCAATAGAAAAACTGAAGACTAAGACTGAGATTTCATCGTAAAGAGCATTTTTTCCCAATGGAAAACGTTCTGTGCTAAGATAATAAAATGACAGCAAGCATTCATATTGTACTCATATTTTAATCACTTTTCAAACAGTAACTCAGTTAACGCTGACAACCCTCTGAAATAGGTATTACTAGCATCCCCATTTAACCCAGAAGGAAGCTAAAAGCTTAGGGAGGTTCTGGGCAGAGCTGAGATTTGGTTCAGGGAGTCTGACTCTGGGGCCTGCTCTCAACCAATATGTGATACAGCTTCTCAAAGAGGTCATTACCGTCCCCAGACCCAGCAAAGGTCACTGACCACTCCCAGCAAAATGGAAGTAAGCTATCAGCTGGAAGTAGTCATTTGTGTTCTCTGCATAATCATGTCGTTATTTTCTAAGGTTGCGTTTTGACAAGTTCTCTCCTCTGGAATCAAACAGGTTTGGGTTCAACTCCCAGCAGTTATTTACTCAATATCTGCAAACCTTAATTTCCTCCTCTGCAAAATGGAAATGATAATCATAACTCAGTAGAGGCTGTGTGAGGACTAAATGGGAGATCACACTGCTCAACAAAGTAAGCGTGCATAAATAGCATAGCAATCTTTAAAATGCAGATGTTGATTCAGGGGCGGGGGGGGGGGGGGGGGGGGGGGGG